>BQNB010062346.1:13694-24151 GCA_026074375.1 Tanacetum coccineum | reverse complement strand
AAACAGATGAGGAGATTTATGATGATGACAACGTCATTGGATGCAACATATGTATTTTGTCTTTCAAAAACATTAATTATTTGATGATATTTATGCATTGACATGTATACGTATTGTGACGGAGACTGCAACTGATATGATTGGAGGCATGTGTTAAGCCTCTTGAATTGGTGGGTCGCATCCCATTCAACGAAGCAGGAGGACCGGTATCCACCTGATTCAGGCACCAATGCACGGTACACTTTTTTGTCTTTCAAAAACATTAGTTTTTTGGGCTAGTTTTATGGCCGTACTGTAGCACTGTAGCGTACTGTAGCAGCTACAGTGCAAAACGACAGTGGATTTGTCGACAAATGTGTATATTAGTAATAATTTTTTTTATATGGTTTATGTGTTGATCCTCATGTTTAAAGTGTTTTTTTTTTTTGCTATATGGGTTTTTTTTAATATAATGAGTTGTGCAAAACGACAGTGAATTTGTCGACAAATGTGTATATTAGTAATAATTTTTTTTATATGGCTTATGTGTTGGGCCTCATGTTTAAAGTTTTTTTTTTTTGCTATATGGGTTTTTTTTTTTAATATAATGAGCAGTGCAAAACGACAATGGATTTGTCGACAAATGTGTATATTAGTAATAATTTTTTTATATGGCTTATGTGTTGGGCCTCATGTTTAAAGTGTTTTTTTTGCTATATGGGTTTTTTTTAATATAATGGGTTGTACGTTTGTGACCATATCGATTATTTTAAAGTTATTAGGTATCGAAGATGTTTCCGCGGGTATTTTTTTTATCTGAATAAATCGGAACTTTTGTAATATTTTTTTTCCCTCCTACTTTGTGCATACAAATTTAAAAAAAAAAAAAAAACTAAAATCGGGCTGGCCCAAAATGGGAGCCCGTTACTGTGGCACCTGGCCCACAGTCAAAACGACTGCGTATTAGTCGACAATTGTTTATGCGAATTTTAAGCTAGTTTGTCGACAAATGTGTATATTAGTAACAATTTTTTTTTATATGGCTTATGTGTTGGGCCTCATGTTTAAAGTGTTTTTTTTTGCTATATGGGTTTTTTTTTAATATAATGGGTTGTACGTTTGTGACCATATCGATTATTTTAAAGTTATTAGGTATCGAAGATGTTTCCGCGGGTATTTTTTTTATCTGAATAAATCGGAACTTTTGTAATATTTTTTTTCCCTCCTACTTTGTGCATACAAATTAAAAAAAAAAAAAAAAAAAAACTAAAATCGGGCTGGCCCAAAATGGGAGCCCGATACTGTAGCACCTGGCCCACTGTCAAAACGACAGTGGATTAGTCGGCTATTGTGTATATTATAATAGCTTCAGCGTACTAAATCTTTCGTATACTCCTTTGACTCTAGAACCACATTTCTTACTGTAACTTATTGTTGTATTTTTATGCATGTGATCACTATTATTACTTGATATCAATAAACATTTTTTAACTGAAAGTGATCTCTCGACTTATTATTTGTGTTAGTTTAAAGAAATAGTAATGTTGCACGGGCTTCAGAACATTGTATACAAACGCCTCATAGCGAAGTGTGTAGGGTTGTAAACGAACTGAATGTTCAGTGAACATTTCATGAACCGTTCGGTAAAAAGTTCGTTCATGTTCGTTTATTTATTAAATGAACGAACATGAACATTATTTTTATTGGAGGATAATTGTTTTCCTGTTTATTTCCTTCAAATACAAACGATATATATAGTACATGCTTGAGCCCATGACAATTAATGTAAAGCTTATCCTATCACAAGATTGATACAAATCCTAATCATACACCTAATGATTTGATAATCTTCCAAAAATATCAACTAAATACAATTAATAATTAATGACTAATAAATGACATAACTATATCGACTAATACGCCCCCGCAGTTTGAGCGGGAGGAGGACGGACGCTCAAACTAGAGCAAAAATCTTCAAACAAAGCTGTGAGAAGTCCCTTGGTGAAGATATCGGCATACTGAAAACGAGATGGAACGTGAAGAACACGAACATGACCAGCTGTAACCATATCACGGACGAAATAAATGTCGATCTCAATGTGTTTTGTTCGTTGATGTTGAACAGGGTTGGCAGACATGTAAACAGCACTAGCATTGTCACAGTAAACCAGGGTAGCAATCGAAAGAGGAGAATGTAACTCACGAAGAAGATTGCGAATCCATGTAATTTCTGCGACTACATTAGCAACACCCCGGTATTCTGCTTTGGCACTGGAGCGGGAGATGGTGTGTTGTCGTTTAGCAGACCATGACAAAATATTATCCCTCAGAATACACAATAACCTGAAGTAGACCTGCGTGTAGACGGGCAACCTGCCCAATCAGCATCAGTGTAACCAACTAGAGAAGTAGTAGCGGGAACATACAACTGGAGACCAAAAAACACAGTCCCCTGAACATATCGCAAGATACATTTGAGTGCACCAAAGTGCGGCTCCCTCGGATCATGCATATAAAGGCAAATCTGCTGAACTACATAAGACAAATCTGGACGTGTAAATGTAAGATACTAGAGCCGCCTTGCAAGGCTGCGATATAAAGTAGCAGGAACACCATCCAGACCCTGTTTAGACTCTGTATCAATGGGTGTCCGAGAAGGGTTACAAGTAATCATGTAAGCACGCTCAAGTAGTTGTAGAGCATACTTCTTCTGTGAGAAAAAACAAACCTGTAGGAGTACGATCAGCAGAAATACCAAGAAAGTAATTAAGCACCCCAAGACCAGTCATGTCAAACACGTTATTTAGAGAACCTATAATCTACTAAAGTAGGGTTGGACAGGAATGTTGATCCCACTTCAATGGATCTTGAATTCCTTAGCTTGTGTAAGGTTTAGTTATGCAAGATAAATCCTACACAACTTATGATAGAAACTTTGTTTGATAATACTAAAGATTATGCATAATCTAATCTTTAATATAAGAAGAATTCTTCAATGAAACAGGAATTCTAATGAACACACAGATTAACAAACAAAAGCTTCAATATATTAATGCGAATACTCTAACTAGTCTTAGGGTTACAAAACCTTAAAGCTATGAACAACTTTATGAATGACTCGTTTTTGATACATAGAACTTTATGCCCTAGGACCTCCTTTTATGCACCAAGGAGTCCTAATAGGATTACAATATTTTCCTAAGTTATCATGATCTTCTAAACAAATAACTTATACGTATCTTTTACAAAAATATCTCATACATATCCCATAAGCAATCTTTATCTTTTCTTTGAGTAGTCTTTATCCATTCCTTGACAGTAGAAACTCTTTCAACAGTCTTAATCTTTCAGCAGTTGTAACTTTTGTACCAGCAACATTAACTCTTAATAAGCATTAGTAACTTATACACCAGCAGCATTAACTGTGTACAAGCAGTCGTAACTACTTAGAATATTTTCTTCAATCTTTTCTAGCAGTACTAACTTTACTCTAGCAGTACTAACATATACTAGCAGTAGTAACTAGCAATACTAATATACACTAGCAGTACTAAGTTACACTAGCAGTACTAAGTTGCACTAGCAGTAGTAACTAAGTTACACTAGCAGTACTAACTACTTAGCATATTTTTCCTTAATATTACTAACAGCACTAATTTATGCTTAGCAGTAGTAACACAAACCTTAGTAGCAGTAACTCTAAGATCATCAAAAAGTCTTTTAATCTCAACAATCCTCCCTTAAACTTGATATTTATCTTCCAAATCATCAAGTTTCTTTATTAAAAGCTTCATAATCACCAGGAGGATGCTTCCAAACACTTCATTGATTCTTGAGTTGCTTTGTGATGAGCTTAAGAAGCTGATAACACATTTCATTCCAATGATCAGCTTGCAGCTTCTTATTCAGCATATCTGTGATTGTAGCAGGTGTAAGGGGATATCTCTTCTCTACCAACATAAAGACATGCAGATTTTGAAACCTCACAAAGTGTACTCCACAGGAATCAAATAGCTTCCAAACCAACACTTTGTTTTCCCGTAGATTCCTCCACACTGCATCTTCTACATGATGTTCAAACATTGTCTTTAGATCACCCCATAACACTCTCTCATAGCCCTCCTCTGGCCTTGTATACCCATGCTTAGCTTTAACCAATTTCCACAGAGTTTCCAAATCTTCCCTGTCAAAGCTTCTAAGCATCTGAATAAAGGCTGAGTACCTCTTTGAACTTCCATCAGCTCTTATAATTTGATAGTAGCTGATCTTTCCTTCTTTAACAATCTTCCAGTCAACAATGCTTGGAGGTTTAGTAGCTAAAGGTATAGCATCAACTGCTACTTCCTCTTCATCAGGAACAATACAATTGTGTATATTTATAATATAACAATTTGTGGTGACCCTCATAGTGAACATTATATGCCCTATATTAGTTTTAAATGACAGTAATGTTAATGTTTTAATTTCAGTGTTCTGATAATTTATATAAACACTTATCTATATATGATGTGACAAAGTAGATTTTTTATGATTTCTATCTTCATTCGTTGTGATAAATTTATACTGATAAACTTGCTATTATCTATTTTACATAGTGGTAAAAATGCATTTAAAAGTTAGGTTGGTTGTATACCATTTTTTTAATCTAATGAACGTGGTTGATGACTTCAATTAGCATATCTAGCATATCGATGATTGTTTTGTGGAGTACTACGGTTCTCCGTTGTGGTCATCACATAATGGTCCAGGCAATACCAATTTTGGATCTAATAAACATGGAAGAATCTAAGTTATACGTAGTATAAATCAATGTTTATAAACCCGGGTCGACCCGGCCGGTTGAATCGGCTCGGAGACCGGGCCGGATGTGACCGGGTTTTTACTTGTTTGAGAACCGGATTGAACCGCCGGTTTTTCATTGACCCGGTTTGATCAAACCGGCCGGGTCATGACTTTTTTTTTTAAAATCTAAGAAAAGTTTTGTTTTTCATAAACATTTTTAAATTTAATTGACAATTTAAAGTGGTGGTGACTAATGTTAGTTAAAATAATGTTAAAACTAACTTAAAACACCAACTAATATTGTCTTATTATAGTATATTATAACTGATAATTATAAATTGCTTGTTTATGCAAATCTTTTCTATAATTTTATATAGATAGAATTTAAAAATTAAAGATTATCATTAAAGACTTAAGATATCCATAGGTTTAATTGAACGTAAGATAAATTATATAACTGTAAAATAATATATATTTAATATATGAAAAAAAAATATATGTAAACGTATAGAACCGGTTTGACCTGACGGTTCAACCGGTTGAACCGGTGACCCGGTGAACCGACCACCAAACCGGGTCAATTAAAAAACCGGGTTTTAAAACATTGGTATAAATACTTCATTTTTTCTCTTTCAGTTATTTTTTTTATTATGAGTGATGTAATAATAGGTTTTGTGTTACCATGATAAAAGTCACTAATGTATTAGCATCTTTTTCTTGAAACTATTCTATTCACAAGAAATTACTTAGATGGAATTTATGTATTCGTTAATAAAATTGCTTAACCCTTGCATAACCGAGTACCATAAAAGAATACGTGCATCACACGAGCATATTTTCTATATCAATGTTAAAGCCAACTTATATATATATATATATATATATAGAATGATGTTCATGTGAGTTAGTCACTAAAATAAAATAGTGTAAGAAGCCAATAAATGTATGCCATGTGGAATTATGTATTTAAATTAATATGAAATTCTAAAAACAACTAGAAGGGTAATGCGGGTATTTTAATACTCCTTTTTTCTTGCTAACACTCCTGGCATTTTGCATTCTCTCTCTCCCCTAAGATGAACCGTCATTATTTTTTTTATCAAACCACTGATTTTTCATCCTCTTCTTTTGCTATGCAACATACGTGTAGATGAACAGCCAATCTTTGTTTGATCTACGCCGTCGACGCCGATGTAGATGTTCAAGCTCACGTTTATCTTCCTTGCTACAATGTTGGAATCTGGAATAAATCCCCTAACGCCGCCAGAATATGGATTCAAACGGAACCCTAGCCACCGTGTTTCATGTTTTGACGAACATCCCGTGGATGTATTAGTATGTGATAGTTAGTATAATATAATGTATATAAAAATATGTGTATCAATGATTTTTAGTTTATTTTATGTATTTTTTTTGTTATATTCGGCTTATGTATTGCTCGTAATTGATTGTAGTTATGTATCAAAAGTTTCATTTTCGTTTTTAATGGTTTATATATCAATGGCTTGTGTCCGGTTTGATCAATCAGTACGGTGTAATCAGTAATGTATGTGTATGAAATTTTCTTTCTTTTGTTTTGTCAAAAACAACTACCAACTCTATATTTTTCACATTGGTTGTGTATCAAAATATATTTAACTAATACCAGTATATCATATGTTGTTCTTTTAATTTCTCAATTGTTGAACTTCATGTACCTGTTTTTTTAGTCTTACGTGTACAACATTTTAAACTTGTGGTGCATCAATATTAACATGTGGCGTATTAAGAAAAAATAGTTTACCAATGCTTTCTTAACGAGTAATTATGTGCATCAATAGTTTAATTATATGTCATCTTGTTATTAATGTGTATCTGTGTTTTATGTACGGGGTAAAATAAAGCGAGCCTCGAAAATGGTAAAAGGGGATTAGTCTAAGGATTCACTATTTGTTAAAAGAAAATTAGTAAAAAACTAAAAATTGTGTAGAGAATGAGAATCCAAGAAGACAGCCGAGATATAGGCGTTAGTTTAGCTTGCAAGTTGTGTTGTGAAATTTGCCATTGTGTTAATTACCATAATGCCATTTTTTTATTTTAATCTAGTGATATCACCATTGATACATCCAACGGCTTATATCGCTTCCTATTCTTCCTACTTTAATACACTATCTCACAATAACCCCCCTATATATATATATATATATATATATATATATATATATATATATATATATAGGATAAAGATCAAATAAAAAGACAAATATTCGTGAGAAAAATAAAAAGATTTATTTTTTTTTAAAGTTCTCAAAAAATTCTGAACACATTCCACAAGATCGTGTATTTTGGTGCATGTAAAAGTAATAAAGGAAGTTTTTCTAAAAGTTGGATAGTTTTTTTTTTCCTGAAAAATTTTTTATTAAAATACGTTTGGCATTAAATATAATCGGTTTTTTTTGTCGCATCAAACAATCGTTTTTGTACCCAATCCTTCTTTTGACTTTTTGCATCAAAATTTGATTGCGCAACAAACATAAAAAGTCAAAAAATTTGTGTTCCTCAAATTTTTTTTTGCATCCAAAATTTTTCTTTTTTTGAGCATTAAAAAAAACGTATAAAAAACTCAAAATAGAAAAACTTCTTTTACAAAAGTTATATGTCACCAACATACCTGATTTAAAAAATGAAATATTTTTAGAATTTTACGAGAACTTTTTTTAAAAAATTTTTTTTTTATCCTTTTTTAATACGAATATTTGTCTTTTATTTTAACCTTCCTCTCTTTATATATATATATATATATATATATATATATATATATATATATATATATTCTAGTTAAAGTATGAAGCTCTTTAAAATGTTAAAGTGAAAAGTAGTTGAACTTTGGATCTACTACTACTTTTAATAAGATCACATTAAGCCATTAAATGAAAATCAAAAATATATTATTTACATTTCTATATAAATAAGGGTAATTAGGGTAATCTTTCTATTTCATCAAAATGTATGTACAAAATCATACTTCCTCTAAATTTAACTTCTCCCTATAAAATTGTCCTTTTACAACTAGATATTTATTATTAAATTATCATTTGACTAGATATTTATTATATTAACACCATTCATCCACTATTAATATCATCTAAAACTAATCAATGGTTCCAATGGTTTCATAGTGGTACAGTTCGAGAGTACTATTCAGTGATTTACGATTTTGATGTGTACGTTTCGTGGTGTACTATTCGGATGGTGTAAATGAGTTTGGTGGATGATGTACGGAGTTTGTGGTGTACGTAGTTATCGTAGTAACCGAGTTCGTGTATAAATACAGATTCGTGGTGTATAAGTTCGTGATTTACGAGTTCGTGGTGTACGAGTTTGTGGTGTACGAGTCGGTGATGTACGAGTCGGTAGTTTACGATTCGTGTGTAGCGAAGCTCGATTTCACCATGGTGTACGAGTTCATAGTGTACGAGTGGGTGGTGTACAAGTAGGTGGTGTACGAGTCGTATACTCTGTATCACTTTGTTTGTATTTTCTTTTTTAATGTTTGTGAATTTTGATTGGGTATCATTTTATTTAAAGTTATACCCATGAGATAGGTTTTTGATAAATTAAACATGAATGAAACATAAATGACAAGAAAAAAAAGCATTAAAGAGGTTGACCATATTTAAGGTTAAGGTTAATTCTCCAAAGTACCCTTAAAATGTATTTAATTACTAACCCTTATTTACTCATTTTCACTTTCATCATTAATAATCTCATTAATTCAATCAATAATCTAATGGTTTATATCACTCCCTCATATTTAAACAATTTTAAAGCCACTACACTATACCATAAAAGAATACGTGCAATACACTAAAAGACGAAATACACTAAAAGACAAAACACGCTAAAAGACGAAATGCACTAAAAGACGAAATACACTAATAGACGAAATATTTTTGAAGATGTTTCAAAACGTCGAGACTTGTCAAAACTTATAACTTTCGAAAGTACGTTTTAAAAAGGATACGCCGTGTCTACTCGTGCTCGGATGATCAGTTCTTGTGTTAAGCGTTATTCGTTGTACATCATTCTTAAACGACGACTATATGATAGGTTGTCGCTAGAACCGTGAGATTCATTTTCACTTGATTGATTCCTTTTGATCCACTACCCGTATAAGGTGAGTTCATAGCCCCACTCTTTTACTCGTTTTGACTAAATGTTTTATAACTTGGGGTGAGAAACATTGCTTGTTTTTAAAACTGGACACAAGTACTTTACGTGAGATTTTCCCTGTTTACGTGTTGCCTAAGTAGCTTTTAGACCACTACTGCCCGAACTATCATGAACTGTCAATCTCTTGACTGGAGGACCGGTCGAGGGAGCGCGAATGAATAAATAGATCTATTGGGACTAATTATCCCTATCCGGGTGAGTAGCGCTCACTACCCACGGGGCGCCCGATAAACGGATATATGTCATGTCGTACTGGTTAGGTTGTCTTTGGTCGGACACCTGGAAGGGCAAACAAATACTTATAGCAATGTACATGCTATCTTGCGTAATTAGCTTCAGTGTCATGAGCTTAGTGCAACGTAAATACTTTTTATGTGAAGTTGTATCTGTTATAACTGTCGCATACGTTTTGATATCTTGTGGTCCACTATAACAACGTTTGAACTAAACCTATGAATTCACTCAACTTTATGTTGACGTTTTAAGCATGTTTTTCTCAGGTGCTTAGCATGGATGTTGTTGCTTGACTTATGTGAAGTCTATTTGCCTGTACCGGTTTACCAGAGATTTATCTATGTCTTTAAATACCGTTGTTGAACTTATTTAAGCTTCCGCATTTTAACTTTGAATCTTTTAAATTTAATCGATGTAAAACTTATTATTATTATTTTAAAACTTTGCAACGGTGTTTATTTTTCAAAACGTACCCTTAGAGGTCGTTCTTTATGCTTTGTACTTGAGATGCTCAATAAAGTCATGCCTCCGGACACGTATTTCGTCCAGGCCCCGTCTGGGGGTGTGACAGTTGATAGTATTTCTGGATTGTAAGTTGTTGGTGTTAGTTCGAGCTTTAATTATTTTGATCGGTTAATGCTGTCGTGGATTAATTTTTTTCTCTTTTGTTAGTAAAATTGATGGAAGGTGATTTAAAGGATGTATTTTTTTATGTCGGTGCCGTTTTATAGAAGTAGAGATGAGATTTTAACTTATCGGATGTTATACAAGCACCCAAATAAAAGAATCCGTAAAAATAAGGCGGTGCATATACGTTTTGTTGGGAATTATGCATTCCTGACTTAGTACCGTTAGTTATATTAGTTAGTACCGCTAGTTGTAATTTGTATTGACAATACAAAATGTTAGTACTGATCAGATAGTTAGTACCGTTAGTATAAAATAGTTAGTACCGTTTATGAGATATGCATGAGATATCTTAGGAAAGGATATGCATGATCTTTGTACGCGTTTTGTTATTATTTTAAAAACTTTGCAACGGTGTTTATTTTCAAAACGTACCCTTAGAGGTCGTTCTTTATGCTTTGTACTTGAGATGCTTAATAAAGTCATGCCTCCGGACACGTATTCCGTCCAGGCCCCGTCTGGGGGTGTGACAGGTTAGATAACCAACTGTGGTAGTGAACTTCTTTCATGATCCCGGCATCCACCAGTTTTTCCACTTCTTCTTGGATTGCTTTGTTTCTTTC
>BQNB010062346.1:0-13674 GCA_026074375.1 Tanacetum coccineum | reverse complement strand
ATCCGCTGGCTTCCAAGCAAAGACGTCTAAGTTTTGTCCAAGCAGAGTGCATAGTTCCTTACGTCCTTTTTCCGTTAGGGTAGACCCTATGGCTATTGTTTGCTCAGGGTATTCTGGATGAATGGCCACTCTTATCTTTTCTTCCAATATTTTGCTAGCTTCTGGGGGCCGTGTGCTAGGTCCGTAGATCATTGCACACTCCATTGGGATGACCCTGCTGCTTCGTAATGTTAAAGTTCCTCCTTCAACTGGGAATTTTAGCATTCCATGTGCCGTGGATGGTATGGCATGAATTTTCCTTATACCCGGCCTGTCTATTATTCCATTGTGTTGGGATGGTGACCTAACAACCATGAAGTTCATCCATGCGGAAGTGGAATGCTCTTCATTACCTATTTTTACTAGCAAGGATATCTGGCCCAACGGCCAAATGGTTTCCCCACTAAATCCAGTTAGGTATGTGGTAGGCGGAATCATTTGGCTTCTTATTTCAGGCCGGAGCCTGACGAAACAATATTCGTATAAGATCTCTGCGGAGGCCCCTCCGTCCACATACATTCAGTGCACGAAGTGCCCTCCTATCTCAGCCTCAATGATAATTGGTCCTTCCGTTCTGTCCTCGTCTCCCAGAGTTGGGAAAGATATTGTTGTCTCCCGAGAGAAACTTTGGGTAACCTTTTGCTTGGCTACTTTTTCCCATGGTTGGATCATCAGGATGGCCAGTGGTCTTTTCTTTCCGGTCGTATCCCCCTTCTTGGGTGCCTTTGGCTTGTCATTCTGTTTGAGTTCTTTGATGAATTGTGTCAATTTACCTGCCTTGATCATTTCATCTATCTGCTTTCTCAACTGCATGCATTCATCCGTACTGTAGCCCATATCCGCATGTAATTCACAGTATTTGTTTGGATCCCTTTTATCCGCAGGGGTTACCATTGGTGGTGGAGCCCTGAATTTTCCTTTTTCTAAAGCGAAAATTTCTTTCGAGGTCTTCGTAAGGAGTGAGAACATGTCTGGCTTACGTTCCGGCCTGTGCTTGTTTTTGAAACCCTTTTTAAAATTCGGTTTGTTTCCCCCTTCTGGTTGCTTCCATGACGCGGGTGCTTTCTTTCGGCCATGACTGAATGCGACAACTTCCCCTTGTAGAAAAGACGTAGTTACCCTGTACATTTCGTCCATTGACCATGGGATTTTTTCGTATAAACGCTTAATTAACTCTAGGTGGGTTATCCCATGCAATAATCCGGAGATCTTCATGCATTCTGGCGCTCCTTCCACGTCCAAGACTTTTTCTTTGTATATCTCCATGAAATCCTCCGTGGAATCTCCGTCCCTTTGCTTGATGTGATGTATCTCCACTGGATCCTTAATGTGCTTTGTTTGCTGGCGATAATTTTCCCTATATGTTGCCCTTAGATCTTCATAGCTGTCAATGGATTCTTTTTGGAGTTTGCCAACCAAACTCTAGCATTCCTAGTTAGCGTCAAGTTGAACATGTGGCACCATGTCGGCATTGCCCATCTCTCTATCTTTGCAGCGGACTGAAATAGCTTTATATGGTCTTCTGGATCCCTACTTCCGTCGTAAGTTTTGACATGGCTAGGCATCCTTATCCTTGGGAAGTCAAAATGTCGGATCTGAGTTGTGAAAGAGTTTCTTTCTTCATACGTCCAAGGCTGGGAGAGATCATCTTCGTAGGTGTTTGACCTGTGCCTTTTTGATTTGGACTTCCAGTGACCCCCTTTACTGTCTTCACTCTCTGAATATCCGCTGGTTCTTCGGGACGATGTGCCCTCGTGATGATGCTTTCTTGCCGGTGCCTCAATTCCCTTTCCTTGGAAACTCTGGTGGTGACTATCAGAGCGTGTATACGCTCCTAGTTCTTTTCTTCCTAGTCTAGTGAACACATCTCCTTCCTTCCGCGGCCGGAGCCCAGGTGAAGGAGATCGGTTTTTCTTGAGTCTTCTGAAGACGCTGGCGACTGGTGACGGGCTTCGAGAGTCCTTGCGCCCATGCCTTCTTCCAGGCTCTGTCCGGGCAGTTGGCGTTTTTGATTCGGAGTAACGTGACTCTTCATGGTTTCTTGGATTTCTCCCAGATTTATCGTCGTAAAGTAGGCGCGCCTTTACCGCTTTGAGCTTATCTTGCTGCTCATTTTCTTTTTGCATTTTTTCGGCAATAAGCGGTAAAAGTTGGTGGTAGTTCTTGTCGCACAATTCTCATAGAGCTTCGTTGGACGCAGGTTCCTCGAGATTTTGTGGACCACTTTTTCCCCCAGTGTTCCGCACAACGGATGTGGGAATTGTTGAGGTTTGTTGTTCATGAGTGCTCATGGTGAGTTTTTTAGAAAACGTGGTTGCGTTCGGGTCCCACGGATGGCGCCACTTGTTAATACAAAATAGGTATCGGGTATAGACCTGGACTCAAATCCTGTATTGGATTGGGCTTCCAGATGATTTGAGCGTTGGGCTTTGTATTAGAGCAAGAGAAGTGACGATTTCCTGCACAGCCAGACAAAAACCGTTAGCCTTACCGTGGGGGCGGACCCCACGGTTAGACTCCGGCGTGAAAGTAAGTAAACATGTAGAGAGAGAAAGTATGAGAGTATAGGGTGAGAAAATCGTACTGTTCATTGTGTACTAGGTCTCTATTTATAGGGGTTTGGTACTAGGGTTTCCTAGTATTTCGTAGTGGCCAGAGTGGGTCCCTTGTCGGGCAAGGTCCCGTAATAACCGTGTATACGAACGCGTGTACTTTCCGTGGACGGAAGTATCCTATAGTTAGGTCCGCGTCCGTTTTGCTGTGTCCGGGCCGTGATCAATGCGGGATTGGGTTTGCTTTCGGCCCATGACTGCTAAGTTGGGCCCATGAGCCCAAGTGATATTTGTACACCAAAGTACTGGTGGGCAAACTATTTATAACCCTTGGTGGACTTGTTTTGCCAAGTAATCCCCAAAAGTTTTTAAACCACAAGGACAAGAGTGCAAGAAACTATTACACGTTAAGGGACCAACCTTGCCAATCTCACAAACTTACACTCTGTATCTCCCCCAACTCGTACAAACAAATTTTCCCGCCCATTTTTGTCTTCCCCAAACATCACGAGTTCACTTCACACCTTTTACCCTATAACCTCAAAAACCCCATGGATACTCACCTCCCCCCTCCTCCACTTAAACCCTAATCCCAATTGACAATCCCACAGATCCCCAAGGCTTGATCGACGGTCAAAATTTGCTTTTGGTTTTGCTCTCACCAAACTAACACAACAAACACATGGGTTTGAAGACTCGGCTATAAAAAGAAGAAGACAGAAGCTTTAACAAGGGGGTAGTTAGTTTTTAATTTACAGTTTTGTATTTTCATTATTAAGCATTTTCTTTCAAATTTTTAGCAATACGTTTTCAGCACTTGTACTCTTGTTCTTTCAGCTTGTACTTCACTCAGTTTAGTAATAACATTCATTTTCAAAGTTTACTTGTACTTTGATTTCAATTTTAAGTCGAATCTACTCAATAAGCTCTAAATAAGCTCTTTAGAGCTTATTACTGTTCATAAGCTCAAAATTTAGTGAAAACTTGTTTTTAGTCATTCATTACTCCTTTAGGTCAATTTTAAGTCAAAGCATGATCACCTAAGGCATTTGTGTTCAAATTTTGAAGTTCAAGAGAGAAATAAGCTTTTAATAGCTTATTGAGCTTAAAGCTCAGGTAATAGAGGCAAGGTGCCATTTAGGATCACCTAGACTCTACTCTTGGATGTCTAGGTGAAGAAGATTCTACAAACTCAGGTTCTACTTGCTACATTTCACTTTAGCATTTATAGCTTATTTCACATTTGCTTATTCTTCTAAATTCTTATGTTTAAATCCTATTCATTTAGCTTACTTAGCTCAAAGTTGTATTAGCTTAAGTCTGTTTTAGTTTTAAATCAAGTTAGGTTTCACTTTTATTTGCTGTCATAGTAAGTAGTGTAATAAGCCTAAGAGAGAAAGTAGCTTATTGCTTCTAATAAGCTGTAGGTTTTAATGGTTCAATAGCTTAATTAGGTTAAAATTAGAGTGAGTAGATAAAAAGCTTAAGCTGTTTTAGTTTTTAAACCAGTTTTTAAGCTCACTTAGTTTAGGCAGTTTTCCATTAAGGAGTGTTTGGCACTAGATGTTTTTGACTCCTAAAGTCAACTTCTCTATGTCAAAGTTGTTCATTCAGTTGTGTTAAGGTAGTATAGCAAGTTTTAAGCAGGTTTTAAAGGTTAGAGTTTAGTTTTACAAAGTTTAGAGTTTAAAAACTCATCATTTGCACCAGGGCAGTTTATTTGTGTAGATAGTCTTAGTGTTTAGAGATTTAAGGTACTTTAGAGTCCAAACATAGACAATTCAGTTTTAGACATGATAAGTAAGTAAGGTTTTAGAGTTCTCATTTCAAAATTTAGCCTACAAATAAGTGCTTAGGTCAATTGCATCAGCAATAGATTGCATCAGCAACAACCAACAGCAACTTATATTCCTAGCTTAATTTTCTTCTTGATTTCTTATTTTTAGTAGGAATTTTTAGAAACCTTTTACCTAGGTCAATTCAAGATAAGTAGAATAGCTCATTGTTAGAATTTCAGCTTCTAAAGTTTAGAAATAAGCTGTGAAGCTTATTTGAAAAAGCTTATAACAGTTTAAGCCTAAAACTTGCACTTTTTCATCTTAATTTTCTTGTTAAATTTGTTAATACTAGGGTAATTTTTGTTTAAATACCATTAGTACACATCATGAGCATCAAGTAGCTTCTTTTAGTTTTAAATTTCATTCAACCGGGTTCAAAAAAGTGGTTAGTAACCCAGTCAGTCCACAAATACATACGCAACGCCAGGCCTAACACCAGACCCAACGTCAGGCTTAAAAGTGAGGCCCAAAGCGCCTTAGCCCATCTGCATGCTAAATGTATAGTTGATATAATAAGTTTGCCATTAAGAATTTCTATTTTTAACTATACCAAGGGGTGTTCATATAAGCTTATTTATGAGATTATTGAAAACCTGATAAAATCATAAGATTATTTCTTTTAGGCTTATAAGGTCTATCTATTTGAGTTTATGAACTTTAATAGCCTCATAAACTCAAGTGAATAACTCATAATTGTAATATAAGGATTTATGATCTTATTAACTTTTTCCATAAATTCATTAGCACATCAGTAATTTCCAAGATCCTAATTATAGTAGTGTAAAAGTATAATCTCATTCCAGAACTTTATAACTTGAGGACTTATTGTGTCTTGTTTGTATTCTCAGTTTAAGTTGGTTCTTTAGTTGTGAAGCTATTTGGAAAGCTTTGGGAATTTGGAGGTCTGAAGTTGCCAATATTGAATTCCTGAGCTGCTATAAAGACAGACATCAGGGTATCGACATGATCATCACCTTAATCTCTCCTCACTATAAAAGCCCCCTTCTCTCGCTAAGATCTGTGTTTAATCTCTTTTGTTGCTTTCAGTTAATTGTAAAAGAACAATCACTAATTAGGTATTGAATAACATCTGATTAGCAGTGGTGATTTGGTTTTGATACTTGATTAAGATCAAGTCTTGTGATCTGGTTGTTTGAGAGATATCGTTGTTCTTGAATTGTTCTGTTTTAATAAAATTTATTCATGGTATCATAACAAGGTCTTCCTTCTTGATCTGAAATTTAAAAAATTAGGGGTTCGGAGAATTTTTGGGGTTTTCATTGTAAATTGATTTTTTTTATCAATTAACGATTGTTAGTTGATAAATCTGTTCTTAATTTGGTATAATTGAACATTTTTTAAACCCCTAATTTTTAAGAAAATTGAGGTTTGGGAAATTTGGGGCTTTTGATCTTTAAAGGCTTTTTGTGTTCAATTGACTATTGTCAGTTGATCGGTTGGTGTTCTTAGTTGTTTCTGGAAAAATCAGGAAAAATCTTAATTCTTGAAACTAGGGTTTGGTGTGTTTGAATAAAGATTATGGGTTCTTATTATCCTTTGACTAAGTGAATCAAAGAATAGTAAGGAAGTCTTCCACTGATTATTGTTGATTGTGTGCTCTGTAACACCTCTCACACTCTCTCTTTATTTCTACTTTATTTTCAATATTAGATTGCTAAAGGATAGGTAGAGACACTATTAAAAAGTTGTTGGTTGATTAAAGGGTTGGTGTTTAGTTTTATTATTGTTTTGATTTTGAATAAGCTTGTCTGCCTTTGACCTACCATTTAAGTGGCAAGGAAGCCTGAGAACTCTTTAAGCTTATTCTTGTTTTTTTATCTACTTTGTATGATATTCTTGTTCTGTATTTATTCTTTATTGTCATCATGTCGCTTCATTATACTGGTGATGAATTTGATGTTGGGGATGATAATAATGTTACTTTGATTAGTAAGCTTGATGTGAGTAGTCGCTTGCATTTACATCCTAATGATTACATTGACTATTGTTTCTGTGAAATTAAAAGAGACTGAGAATTATCAAGTTTGGTCATGTGCTATGTTAATTGCTTTAGAGGGTAAAAATAAAACTAGCTTTATTGATGGTTCTTGTAGAAGGTCTAATACTGATGAAGTTTTAGGGAAACAATGGGATAGAGTCAATGTTGTGGTTTTGGGGTGGATTTTAAACTCAATATTTAAGAAACTCTTTCTTGGTCAATTTTTTGAAAAAAGAGTTAAACATGTTTAGGAAGAACTTAAAGAGACATATGATAAAGTAGATGGATCTGTGACTTTTAGTTTGCATTATAAAATTCATACTTTGAGTCAAAACGGGTCTTTTATTACTGATTATTATCATAGATTGAATGCTCTATGGAAACAATTTGATGCTTTGATTGAGTTGCCTAGATGTACTTGTCATGTTGCTGATGATTTTAAGAAACACAATTACTTAATGAAGTTAGTGAAATTCTTATTGGGTCTTGATGATACACACATGTAAATTAAAAGTTATATTCTTTGAAGAGAAACTCTTCCTAATGTTAGGAGTGCTTATGCTATAATATCCAGTGAGGAATCTCATAGAGTTGCCTCTGGTAGCATATCTGGAACGTCTCAGAGGTCACAGACTTCTGCATTTGCTGTTAATGCTCCTAATAGAAGGAATTTTCAAAGGTCTCAGACCTCTGCAAGTTTCTCCAGACCATCTAATGATAACAGACCTAATGATAATGGAAATAGGAGAACTGCTTGGGGTTCTGCCTTAGTTTGTGAGAAATGTGGGTTTAATGGTCATATTATTGACGAATGCTTTAAGATAATTGGATATCGTGCTGATTTTGGTGAAAAGAAAGCTAGATCAAGTTTTAAAAGAAAAAATGTTTTTAATAATAACTCTATAGGATCCGGTTCTTCTAAGGGTTTTTCTGATGAACAAATGGCTACACTCATTTCCTTAATCAAAGAAAAACGTTGTCAATAGAAAAGGTGTTCATGCTAATATGACAGGTACTTATATGAATTATAGTAGCTTGTTTAATAAAAAAAATTCGAAATTCTTTTGTTCTAACAGTATAATGCACTCAAAACTGGTCTCTAAGGGGTTAATCACTGATTCAAGGGCTAATCAACATATGACCTACACTAATAAGAATCTTGTTAATGTCATTGATGCTTCTTACTTAAAAATTAAGGTTGTCATCCCAATGGGACTAAGGTCTTTATTACTAAAACTAGTTTTAATGCCCGTGCACACACGGGGCTTAAACATTGTGTTTTTTAAAATATATGAATATTTTTTATTTTTTTTCTGTTTTATAGTTATGATATAGAGTATTATCGAAATCATATGAAGAGAATATATACATTAAATCTTTTATATATTACGTAGTATACGAACTTGAGGATAATTAGTAATTTTTTTCTTTTGATTTACCTATTTTCTGACTCGACATTGTGAGCCAACTAATCCTAACGAAACTACCCTTTTAAGTAGCCCGGAATCGGCTCAAGTGAACCTCCGAGGCCATAAGGAGATTAATTTTTTCCTCATTATATTCGAACCATTTACCTCCATTTTGGAAGGCTGGTATTCTTACTGTTGGGTATGCAGTTGATATTGTATATGTTTTATGATTATAGCTGCATGATTGTTTCAGCTATACTTAGGATTCATGGTCACACTTTGTATTAAAACATGTAAAATTTTAGCTTCACATCGAATTTAAAAGCATCGAGTTGAATTATCAAAAGTTCACAAGACCGTCAATATTTATAGAGTATAGAAAACTAAAGAACTCAAATAAGTATTATGTTTCGTGCATACAATATGTTTTGGTCAAACAAATATTTACCTATTTTTTTAGAACGGAGAGTTAATACAGTTTCTAAGTTAGTTATTCGATTTCACAGTACTTACCCAGAAGGTAGTCCCTGCCAGCCTCGAATAATAATTAGTGATTCCATTCCACAGTACATACCCAAAAGGTAGTCCCTGTCAGCCTCAAATCGACGCATCTATGGGGCAGAACCCCATAGATTCCCACCTTGAAGGAAAAACCCCATGGAGAGACTCGAACCTGAGACCTCTCGCATGTGGGAACAACCTTCCCAAGGACACCCTTGGTGGCCAACTAAGCTAGGCTAGTTAGTTAAACAAATATTTACCTATTGTATATCTTCAATACATATACAAATGTAAAAAGAGTTTTACCCACTTTTATATCACCAACACTTTTTTAAGATATAAAAGTGGCCCGAAATTGTTGTATATGATTTATAGGCATACACACATGTCAATAGAATAAAAAGTTTTTGAGAAATTCAAATGTTAAAATTTTAGTAACTATTAAACCAAAAGAAAAAAAATGCAATTCTTCCGAGCCCATCAAAGAATACCTAGAAAATCCTTTTTCTTTATTTACGATAATTTATGTGATTCAGTGCTTTTCTACTTGATTGTACAACATGAGTTTCTGACCGAGAATGAAAAATTCATATACAAATGTAAAGATAGTTTTACCCATTTTCCCGTCACCAACACATCTTTAAGATATAAAAGTAGTGTATCACCCCCAAAATAGGTCGCGGCGGAAATATGTCCGGGAGCATTACTTCATAATATCATTGCACAAGATTTGAGGGAACGACCTCTAAATGAGTCGTTTAAAAAGTAATCTCGTTGATTTTCTTAAAATTGAAACTGATATGACATTTGTCCCATAATCGCATCATAATGAAAAGCTTGAAAGTAATACAACGAGAAAACACACAAAGAAGCGGAGGAGCGGGTAAGCGCGAAGCGTTTTAAAAACCTTCTCCTTTTGGGTCGAAGTTCGTTGGATCGACCCTCCTTAAACCTCTCTTAAAGTTTGTAAATCTAAAGGTGAGCCGTTTTCACAAGTGACACAACGGTTGATTTTTATGTTTTTCAATTTTTTTGGTATTTTATAAAATAAATTGAAAGCAAAATATTTTTGTATTTTTATGGTTTTGAAAAAGAAAATAGAAAACGATAACTCCACGGGGAAGGATCTTCAAGGCACTAACTTCAAATACTTCGCGAAAATCGTACACCTCTCCCCGGCAGCGGCGCCAAAAATTTGATTCGATCCAAATAGTCTATATATAATTAAATATATATCCTAAATATCTCAAACTAATTATAGTATAGTAAGTATCCCGTTTGATAAGAAAATTGCTTGAGGACAAACAATATTTTATCTTCCGGATGTCGTATCTTGACAAGAGGCGAATTTGAATTCCACAAAAGTATTTTGTTTGATGCTTGAATATAAAATATTTTGAATTTTGATTCTACTTCTAAAAATTTAACACAAAAGCAACTAAAGGCAAGCAAACAATCAAGGCAATTAAAGATTTAAAGTAAAAACGTTAACGGGAAATTAAAAACGCGACTTAAAACCTAAACTATCAAAATTTAACCCTACAAATGTTTTTTAATTTTTTTATAAATCCTAAATGACTAAAAATAATTTTCAGAAAAAGAATTATATTTTTTTTAATTTTATTTATTATGAATTAAAAACTAATTTAATCTAGAAAATTAATTAAAAATACTAAACTTATTCTAAAAATTCTAGAAAAATTATAAAAAGTGCTTTAGACTGATTAGAATCTATGAAAAATGCTAACTTGAAAAGATGCTTAAAGAATAAGCAGATAATAAGCAAATAAGCTCGACTAAGCTAAACTGAAAAAATGACTATAAGAAATTAATGTTGCAAGGAATGTTTGAAAAAGTCCCAAGGGCAGATGGTTTAGTGAGTGTGGTGATGAGGCGTGTGTGTGCAAAGGGGAAGGTCACAGGTTCGAACCTGTGGCTTCCCTTTTTGAATTTTTTTTATTTTTTGAAAACTTATTGCTCAAACCTAAAGAACTAATGAAAATAAGCAATTTTTAAAACTGAAACTTTTTATGAATCTTGATGATAAGCTCAGAAAAAGCTTTTGAAAGTGACAGAATGTCCTCTTAAGCTTTAATAAAAATTTGCTAAACAGTTTTGAAAAACTAGGACTAAATAAGCAAAAAGAAACCTAATAAGCTGAAAGTTATTATCTACCTAGACCTAATAAGCAAGACTGAACAAAAGCAAATCCAATAAGCCATTAGCTAAGAAAAGCAATTAAGCACTTTAATCAAAACTGCTAACCCAAACAGACCAACTAGGCACTTTTGAGCTTATTTTTAAGCAACTAAATGGATCCTTATGGCTTAGTGACTTGCAAAACCTTAAAGCCTATGCTAAAAACTATCTAAATCAACAATCAAAAAGTATTTTGAAAATCAATTAAGCTAAGAAAAAGATGAATGAAAAAGCTACTCAGGCAGTTTACACTATTTTTTTGGTTTTTTCAATTTTTTTATCAAAACTCTAAAGGACTAATTTGCAGACCTAAAACAAATAAGCAAATAAGCTATTTGACCTAAAATAAGCCCTAACAGATTAAATATGACATATGAACTAATTGTGCACCAAGTTTCAAAAGCTAAATGCTACTTAAGCTACCATAATTTTTAGTTTGAAAAAGGCTTTAAGGCTTATTGCTATCTGATGCAGTTGACCAAAGTTTTAACCAAAACTCAAATTCAATTATGCAGACTTTTAGAACTTGGTTTCTACATCAATTGAACACCAAAACAAGAGTAAAATGATCATTAATAGCAACTAGAACAGATTCAAGCTTAAAGTGCTATGAATCTGAGCTTATGACTTCAGATTCAAGCATCATACACACAAACCTTTTAAAACTTGATTTAGCTAAATAAAAACCTTAAATCTTAATCTTATAACCTTAAATTTGATGTTTAAGTTGAATCTAAAGAACTATAAGGCTCTTGACAGCACTAACTCAAGTTAGTGCTGTCTTGTGCCAAACACCCCTTAAAACAGCTTAACATCATTTTAGCTTATAAAACTTGGATATAAAGCTTATATAAGCTATACCAGATAGTGACAAGACTATAATAGACCTATTAAGAAAATTTCAACAATCAAATAAGCAGTAACAATAAGCTAATAGATTATGCTACTATTTTTGGATTTTTAACTAAATTATATCAAAAACTTATAAACTGAGATTTAAACTAACAACTGAACATAATAAGCATCAAACAACAATAATAAGCAGTAATAAGCTATTCTAACTAATAATAAGCTAACATAAAGCTGAAATAAGCTAAAATGCAAAATTAGGCTTTTAAAAGGAAAATAAGAACTTACAATAGCCTTTGCTCAAACAAGGCTTATCATATGCTCGAGTAGCTACTCTACAAAGCTCCAGCTTATCTAGGATAAGCTAGTAAGGTCATGGAAGCCCTTCCAAGTCTGGCTTCCCTTCCAATTAAGATGAGGTATAATTTGGGGAGAGATTTGAGTATTAATAAGCTTAGTTAAGCTTTGAAAGCTTAACTGAGTATACACTAGCTTATTAGTAATTTCAGAAAGCTTATTGAGCTTATTAGAGTAATAGAGAGCTTATTCATCCATAAGAGTATTAAGGTAAAAACATGATTAAACTTTAACAATAAGAAAACTAAACTTTTATTGATTATTTAAACTGAGTACAAGCTTTTAAAGAAGAAAATTACATTAATTGAAAAACATTAAGCTAAAACTATTACAATAAGCTAAAAATAACTAAATAAGCTAATTCTACACTAGATCCTAGATGATGAATTCTGTGAGTGAGGCCCTCCTTATATAGCAGTGGGAAGAACCTTCTAGCCTCTTAGACGCTCCCCCCATCTCTAATCTTGGCCATTCAATCCTAACCGCCTCTAATCTTCACTCTTTTGTGCCGTTGGATCATGTGCACGTCATAATAGCCAATCAATTAGCTGGGGATTGCCAGCGTGGCTCCCAAAGGTGTCAGACGTGTCAGTATATGCCTTCTAAAAGGACGGAAGAGAGTGTACTTAGGTGGATTTACCCTGTTGATGTCTGGGGTGAAAATGGAGGGAAGGGTGAGAGTGACAAACAGTACATTTGACTGTGTATAAGGGGGGGAGGGGTTGACTTGGGCTTTTAGTTTATGGATTTTGGGTCAGGAAAGGGAAAATGGTATATGGTTAATGGACTTTTAGAAATTTTGATAATGGATTAAGGATTTAATTAAAAGGCTTTGGTTTAAGTTTAAGCTTGTGGGCTGACCCGACCCATTAAGTGGGCCCGAGTTGGTCCATAGAAAATGGGTATGCCTTCGGCTTTGGTTTCTCGTACTCTTTCCAATTCCGTGCTCGTATTTTATCCATTTTGCATTTATATTTGTCCGTTTCTTTATATCCGGTACCTGCACATACACAAACACAAAAACAAGCATATACATTGCATTTTTCATACATTTTTGGTTATTTGGGCTTGTTTTAATAATAGAAAAGGTATATGATTTAACACATACCAAAATCCCCCATACTAAGCTATTGCCGTGTCCTCACGCAATGTTATAAATAACACTTTAGAAAACTAAGAATCTTAATCCCCCTTGATTAATTACCTCGAAAAGTAGCTAAGTATCCATCAAAGGGGGATTTAAGAAATCACTAGTTTTGAAAAGCACCCCGTTTTACCATTTTTATGCATTTATTCATAACTTCACAAAACAAGAGATACTAAAAAGGATAAATTCATCGTCCTTGATTTTTCACCTGCCCCAAACCAAGCTTAAAATCGAAATCATTGTTAAATACAAGTTAAGATGCTAACACTACTTATAGATGCTAATTGTGGATGCATAGCTACTTTTCGCCCCCTTATTCCAAGATCCTCTAAAGCTTTTATTATTATCATTTGTGACAAATAAATTAATGTCTTGTTCATATAGAGTAAACCCGGTTTAGACCACAATTAGTTTGAAATCCTTTCTTAAAGAGACGATATGGTGAGAATAAGGTCCACATTAAGGTTCTTGTGGTATATCATAAATCATAACACGGGTTTGATTCTTGGATTTGGCTAGTTTCTAGAGAGAGAAACTATGTGTTAAATGAAAATGTATAAAATGAACTAGCTTCCTCTTCCAAAGTTGGAAGAGGAATATATAGTACTTACAATAAATCGGGTATTAGTACCCGGTTAATTACCGAAAGTCATACGTTAAACTATTAACTACGAACTATTAACAAACAGTTAAATACACTGGGTGACCGAGTCTTTTTCTAATATCTAACAATTAAGGGAGGTCACCCCTGAAAATACTAAACTTAATCACTTCATTCTTTATC
>BQNB010062345.1:0-32501 GCA_026074375.1 Tanacetum coccineum | reverse complement strand
TAAAAATATTATACTTTGAATATTTTACTAAAAACTTACTTTCTTAAGAAATCCGACAAAAAGACGAAGCTATAAAATATTATTCT
Organism: Tanacetum coccineum; assembly: GCA_026074375.1. Classification (NCBI taxonomy): domain Eukaryota; kingdom Viridiplantae; phylum Streptophyta; class Magnoliopsida; order Asterales; family Asteraceae; genus Tanacetum; species Tanacetum coccineum. The sequence continues at coordinate 32,415 of BQNB010062345.1, read as the reverse complement.
TTTAATAAATCAACTAAAAGACAAAAAACATATTTTATAATATTATAAATTATAAAACTTCTATAAATTGTTTCATGTAATTAAAACGCGTCATTTCTTCTAATCAATACAATTAAACTTGGTAACTTGAGCTTACCGGGTAAATTACCGGAACATATTTCTTAATATCTATTATCTAAGCATTGTTATTTTACTTATCTATTTTCTTAAATAGTATAAGTGTATAGTATCTAATGTACATGCTTAGTATATCTCCTTCGCGTCTAAATCACCAACCACTATGCAACCAATACCACTAAAACCAGTAATACGAAAACATTTTCAAAACTCCTATGCATCAAATTTAAATATCCATTTCAAACACAATTCTAAATCAGTCAAGTTGCTAGGTTATGTCTGGAAGCCATTGTACGCTGTTGTTTGACCATCATATTATATGCTACTTATTATCTTGTTAAGGTGAGTTCTCGTAGCCACACTTTTTAAACACTTTTCCAGTTGGGGGGAAATGATACTCAAATTTTTTTCAATGCTTTTTCATCTGTGCAAAACTTCTATTTCTTTTGGACAATGCTATGTGCCTATGATTGCTATGTAAATGCCATGAGGACTATTGGAACAACTTCTGCGGAACTAATAATTTTGTGCATGAGTCCTATGTGAACCTCTATGTAAGGACAACTTTGTCGACCTAGGGTTAGCTCCAGCTGGTAGGCGATAGGTTAGGAGGACTATATGTGTGTGGAATACTATGGATTGTTGATTGGGTTGAATGCTATGATATCATGTGATTCTTTGTTAGAATTCTAAATAGTATTGCATGCATTCTGTTTTCATATTGCACAATTGTCCACTACTTAAATTCTGGCACAACAACTGGGTTTACTTCTAAACCTACGAGCTTACTAACTTTATGTTGACCTTTTCGAGTATCATTTTCAGGTGATACAATTGTTCGTTAAGTTCAAGATAGAATGCCTTAGAGACCTAAGCTATCCCGTGAGGGATCATTATTGTTGGATTTCATTCGAGACTTGTTTTCATGTTAATGTTCTTAGATTGTTCTAGACTTGTTATGCCCCTATGTTGGGAGTTGGTTTGTAATAAATTAAAACTATGTGTTGTGTTCATCGACTATTTTGACACAAGTTTCGTACTTGTCATCGGAGGATGTTATATCACTTTTAATATGCATTATTAGATTTCTCTATATTGTATCTTTTATTACGATGATCAATCCTCCGTCACACCTCGTGTTTCCGCCATCGTCAGGGTGTGACAGATTGGGAATCAGAGCCAAGGTTATAGAGAACTAGGTGGTTTGACCTAGACTATAACCTAGGAACCTTCATATAGTTTGCATGGTAGGATCTATTTGTGCCTATTACTTGCTTTTGCGCGTATGTATCATCTATCGTATATCGTCTATCATCTATCGTATTAGTTAAGTCAACCACTAGGCTGTGTGGGCTAGGTACTGAGTACAACTGGGAAAGGATGCATCTATAAATACGGTGGCCAACGTAATTATGAATGCATTACAACCCACGCGGACTTAGTTATCTCGCTCACTTAAAACGGTGTTGACACCATAGGACCGTTATTCGAGTCATAGCATACTAGGACCGTCATTCGAGCTATAGCATAACCGTCGTTATGCGAAAATCCTCACCGACCTAATTATTACTTGTAACCTCCCTGGTGTAGATAATGGTTTCAACAATGACAACCTGCAATGCTGGTTGATGCACTGATGCAACACGAGGGGGTGGGACAAGTAAACAGGATGGTCGAGAAGGTGAGATGTCTGCAGATCAAGCAGGAAGTGGTAGAGACGGCCAAGGAAGTGGCCGAGGTAGGCAAGGAGGTGGTAGAGGTGGCCAAGGTATCCAAGGAGGTGGTTGAGATGGCCAAGATAGTGATCAGGGTATTCAAGGAAGTAGTCAAGGTAACAAAGCGAATGGAGGTGGTGATGGAGTCCTTGACTTTGCTACTATCATCGCTCAGCATTGCAAAACCTCCTACCTACTATTTTAGCACAAGTAGGAAACCACGTTAACAACCAAAGGAACAATGAGAATCAAGATGACAACGTCATAAATGACAACAACCAGGTAATGTTAGGACTGTCAACATGAACAATGGTCGAGGTGGTTGTTCATACAAGGAGTTCATAGCTTGTAACCCAAAGGATTATGATGGAAAGGGTGATGCGATAGTCTGTACTCGCTGTATTAAGAAAATGGAATCAGTCTAATATATGAGTGGGTGTGGAGAGAACTAGAAGGTAAAGTACACTTCCGGTTCTTTTATCGGTAAGGCACTAACCTGGTGGAACTACCAGGTCCAGACTAGAGGTCGAGAAGCCGCAGTTGGCATGGCCTGGGAAGACCTTAAGGTGTTGTTGATGGAGGAATTCTGTCCAAACAATGAGATACAAAAGCTAGAAACTGAGTTTTGGTGTCATGCCATGGTCGAAGCTAGCCATGTCGCGTACACTGATTGATTCCATGAGCTTGCTAGGCTAGTCCCTCATTTGGTTACCCTTGGGAACAAAAGAATTGAGAGGTACATCTATGGCCTTGCTCTACAGATCCGTGCGATGGTAGAAGCAATAGAGCCAACAACAATTTATAGTGTGCTACTAAAAGCTGGACTGCTAACCGATGAGGCAATTAGGAATGGAGCATTGAAGAAGATTACTTAGAAGAGAGGGAATAATAAAGAGCCGAGTAGGGATGGAAATGTTAGGAATGATAACAAGAGCTCCAGGATTGGAAGGGCGTTTGCCACAATCACAAACCCTGTTAGGAAGGAGTACACTGGTACGGCACCCAAATGCCCAAACTGTAACTATCACCATCAACCTAAGGTACCTTGTCGTTTGTGTATAAACTACAATCGATTTGGGAACATTGCTAAGGATTGTAGGGTGGGGCCTAGGGTAGTGAATCCCCTGAATGCTAGAAACCTTACTGCTGCTCATAGGGTGTGTTTTGAATGTGGTGGTACTGACCATTACAAGGCAGCATGTTCTAGGTTGAACCAAGCCCCAAGACCATAAGGAAACTGTCCAAATCCAGTAATGGCTATCGAGGGAGGATAAGGTCATAAAAATAATGGCAACCAAGCACGTGGAAGAGTTTTTGTGATGGGATCAGAGGAGGCTCGCCAGGACCTAAACATAGTGACGGGTACGTTCACTTTAAACAATCACTATGCTACAACTCTATTCGATTCTGGTGCCGACTATAGCTTTGTTTCCACTACTTTCATACCTCTGCTAGACATAGAGCCCAGTAACTTAGGCTTTAGATACGAGATCGAAATAGCTAGCGGTCAACCAGTAGAGATCAATAAGGTTATTCGAGGTTGTAAACTAGAGATAAAAGGTCACATTTTGATATTGACTTGATATTGTTCGGACACGAAAGTTTTGATGTAATCATAGGGATGGACTGGTTGTCCAGGCACAAGGCCGAGATCGTTTTCCATAAGAAGGTAGTTAGGATTCAACTACCAAACGGCAAAATGCTTAGAGTCTTAGAAGAAAGGCCAGAAGAGAAGGTGAGACATTTTAAGGGTGCAAAACTCAAAGAGCATAAACTAAAGGACATAGTTGTCGTTAGAAATTTTTTCGAGGTATTTCTTGACGACCTATCAGGATTACCCCCATCTCGAGAAATCGAATTTCATATCGACTTAATCCCTGGAGCAATGCCAATCGCGAAATCTCCCTATTGTTTGGCGCCCTCTGAAATGGAGGAGTTGTCAAGTCAACTTAGAGAACTCCAAGACAAGGGTTTTATTCGACCAAGTTCATCGCCATGCGGAGCACTGGTATTATTCATCAAGAAAAAAAATGGTTCCTTTAGGATGCGTGTTGATTATATAGAATTAAATAAGTTGGCTATTAAGAACCGTTATCCCCTTCCTAGGATAGACGACCTATTCGATCAACTGCAAGGATCATAATATTTCTCTAAGATAGACCTTTGGTCCAGATACCATCAGCTGAGAGTGCATGAGGACGACATTCCAAAGACTGCATTTAGAACTCGATATGGACATTTCGAGTTCACAGTAATGCCCTTTGGTTTGTCGAATGCACCAGCAATATTTATGGACTTAATGAACCGAGTATGCATACCTTACCTAGAAAAGTTTGGGATAGTGTTCATAGATGACATCTTGATCTACTCTAGGACTAAGGAAGAACAAGAGATACACCTAGGGTTAATCTTGGAACTGCTCAAGAAGGAGAAACTGTACGCAAAATTCTTTAAGTGTGAATTATGGTTGCAAGAAGTACAGTTCCTTGGGCATGTGATTAACGGTGATGGCCTACATGTAGACTCCAGTAAGATTGAAGCTGTTAAGAATTGGGAAGCCCCTAGAACTCCATCAGAGGTTTGCTCATTCTTAGGATTAGCAGGATACTACCGCTGATTCATAGAGAATTTCTCCAAGTTAGCCAAACCCCTTACCATTTTGACACAGAAGCACAAGGAGTACGTTTGGTGAGAGGAGCAAGAGAGAGCATTTTAGACCTTGAAGGATAAGCTTTGTAATGCACCTGTTCTAGCACTCCCTGATGAACCAGAAGATTTTGTAGTATACTATGATTCATCAGGTTTAGGACTAGGTTGTGTACTAATACAGAGGGGTAAGGTGATCGCATATACCTCTAGATAATTGAAGATTCATGAGAAGAATTACACCACCCATGATTTGGAATTGGGTGCAGTTGTATTTGATTTAAAAATCTGGAGACACTACTTATACAGGACAAAGAGTGTCATTTATACCGACCACAAGAGTATTCAGCACATCTTCAATCAGAAAGAACTGAACATGCGACAACGTTACTGGATAGAGCTTTTCAGTGATCACGACTGCGAATTCGCTACCATCCTGGTAAGGCGAACATAGTAGCAGATGCACTAAGTAAAAAGGAGAGGATTAAGCCTAAGAGAGTTAGAGCTATGAACATGACCATTCAGTCGAGTATCAAGGATAAGATACTAGCAGCTCAGAACGAAACATTTGAGGCTGTCAATGCACCAGCAGAAATACTGCGAGGGCTAGATGATCAGATGGAACATAAGAGTGATGAAGCATTGTATTATCTAGATCGGATATAGGTTCCTTTGACTGGTGATGTAAGAACCCTGATAATGGATGAAGCTCATAAGTTAAGATACTCAGTACACCCAGGAGCAGATAAAATGTACTATGGCCTTAGGGACATGTATTGGTGGCCGGAAATGAAGAAAGATATAGCCCTATATGTTTGCAAGTGTTTGACCTGTTCTAAGATTAAGGATGAACATTAGAGGCCATCCGGCTTACTACAACAACATGAGATCCCAGAATGGAAATAGGAGACAATAGCCATGGACTTTATCACCAAGTTGCCAAGAACGGGAAGTGGGCATGATGACTAAGTCTGCTCATTTCCTACCTATTCGTGAGGACTTTAAGGATATGTTAGCTAGACTTTATCTCAACGAGATCGTTACAAGGCATGGTTTCCTAATTGCGATCATATCTGATCGTGATAGTCACTGTACATCAAGGTTTTGGCAGTCAATGCAAGAAGCACTAGGAACCCAAGTAGACATGAGTACGGCTTACCATTCACAAACTGATGGTCAAAGCGAGCGTACCATTTAAACTTTGGAAGACATGCTCAGGGCATGCGTCATGGACTTTGGATGAAGTTGGGACGTTCATCTTCTATTAGTTAAATTCTCTTACAACAATAGTTACCATTCTACTGTGATATGTGCACTGTTCAAAGCTTTGTATGGAAGGAAGTGTTGTTCGCCCATCCTATGGGAAGAAGTAGGAGAAAGACAATTGATAGGACCAGAAATCGTGCAAGAAACCACATAGACAATTGATAGGACCAGATATGCTGACAAACGTAGGAAACCCTTAGAATTCAGTGTAGGTGATCATGTCCTGCTCAAAGTGTCGCCTTGGAAAGGTGTTGTACGCTTTAGGAAGAAAGGCAAGTTAGCACCTAGGTTTGTTGGACCATTTGAGATCACTGAGAGGATCGGTCCAGTAGCCTATAGACTAAGACTACCTCAAGAGTTAAATGGTGTTCATGACACGTTTCACGTGTTGAACCTTAAGAAGTGCTTGGCTGAAGCAACACTACAGATACCTCTGGAAGAGATCCAAATCAATGCTAAGTTGAACTTTGTGGAAGAGCCTGTAGAAATCTTACAACGTGAGTTTAAGAAGCTGAAGCGGAGTAGAATTGCCGTCATCAAGGTTCGATGGAATTCGAAATGAGGACCTGCGTTTACTTGGGAACGTGAGGATCAGTTGAAACTCAAATACCCACATCTCTTTAGCTCTAGCACTAGTTAAATTTCGAGGCGAAATTTCTATTAAGGGGGGTAGAATTTAACCCTCGTGGATTTTCTAGTCATGTAATGTTCTATTTAAGTCCTTTGACTTTCTGACTTTTACCGTTTTCCGATAGCGATTACCGTGTTGATGGTAGTCATTCTATATTTTCTTTAGTCAATAAATCCTTTATTTCACATATTAAACCTTTTTATAGGTTTACAATCTTAATTGATCACTTTCCGGGAGGTTTGTACCGCAAACGGCATAAAACGTCAAACAACGCGTTTCGACACGTCCGTAAGTATTCAATACTCAATTTAAACTAAACTAACTATGAAACATGTCATGTGAATATTCTAAGTCCATGTAGAAGTATTTTTACATCCATTAAAAATACTAGGAAACTTCGGGTCACATTTTAAATCACGAGTTATGGTCGTTAAGTGAACCGACAAGAGCTAGAACGCACCTAGGATCCCTCCAGGGAGCTATCCAATTTTGAACTTCTTAAGGGACAACAAGGCCTCATTTTAGGAACCTAGTCCTAAGTGGTACCATTCTATTTATCTTATATTCATACAAACACACACATTCATTTCATTTTACACACACATCATTTTTGTTCTCCTTTTCTTTCTTTCTTGCTTCATCCGAGAACAACACACACAAACACCATAACTTTCAAATTTTGATCAAGAAACATGGAGGTTTAAACACTTCCGGATTGATTCTAATAGTCGTGGTTTCATTAAAACAACGTTTGGTTTATCGATTTCGTGTCAATCTCGTCCTCAAAACCCTCTTTTGTAAGTCTTCAAATTTAAACTTAACATGTACTTTTGAATGTATAAAGATGCATAAATGTTAGTTGTGCGGTGTGTTTTCCAAAAAATCAAACGTTAAAAATTTCAAAATGAATAAAAAAGGTGCGTTTAGGTTCGAACACAAAGAAAAAGGGAAACAAGGGTTGCTCATTTTAATATATTGGTTGTGTTGGTGAAGAGACTTTATTTGCTTATTATAGATTGTAGCTTATTTGGTTTATTGATAAGCTTTAGTGAGTTTATTTTGGGCTTATATGGTTTGAAAACCACAAGGATAAAAAAGAAAGTGTTTTTGGTTATTTACTTCTTTTGTCATATTTTTATAGCTTATTTTGATATCTAAAGCTACTATGTAGCTTATTAGCTTATTAAAAAGCTAAACATACTTGTTTTAAGCTTATGAGGTTTACGACCCAATAAGTCGTGGCTTATTGTGGACCTTATTGTGGTCCGGCTTATTTTCATGACTTTTGGTGAGAGCTTATTTTGATATTTAAGGACTCGCGTAGCTTAACGGCTTAAAAATAAGCTCCAAAAAGCTTATTTTGGGCTTAAGGGGCCAGGACCCAATAAGCTAAGCCAAACCATGGCTTGGTCTTGGTCCGTGAGCCTTGGCATATGTTGTGGATTATTCATCTAACTTATATTTGTTAATAGGCTTGATAGAGGGCCTAAATCGGATTTAAAACCTAATAATATAGTCTTGGACCACTATTGGCCTTAAGGCCCAATAAGCGAAAACTAGTCGTTGTACATATTTAAAACGGACTTTCAAAAGTAATACATACTTATATATACTAGGGTAGTTAGGAAATCGTTTGGAGAAATGCGTCTTGATAAATGTCGCAAAATATGGATTTTTGTCGTTTTGTCGGAATTGATTTGTTTTAGGGAAAATGTTTAGAAAATGAGGGTTAAAACCTTGGAAAACGTTTTATAAATGAACGGGTCATGCCGAAATTTTATAAAAATATTATAGTTAGAATATTTTACAAAATTTCCACTTTCTTAAAAATCCGACAAAAAGACGAAATAATAAAATATTATTATTTTAATAAATCGACTAAAAGACGAAAATATATTTTATAATTGTATAAAATATAAAACTTTTATAAATGGTTTAGCGTAATGAAAATGTGTCTTTGCATATAATCTATACAATTTAAACTAGAAAACTCGAGGTTACCGAATGAATTACCGGAGTATACTTATAAATATCGATTCTCTAAGCATTGTTATTTTACTTATCTATTTTATCAAATAGTACAAGTGTATATTATCAAACGTACATACTTAGTATATCTCTTTTGAGTCTAAATCACCAACCACTACGCAACCAATACCACTAAAATCAGTAATACGAAAATATTTTCAAAACTCCTATGCATCAAATCCAAATATCCATTTCAAACATAATTCTAAATCAGTCAAATTGCTAGGTCGTGCCTGAAAGCCGTTGTACATCCTTGTTTGACTATCATATTCTCTGCTACTTGTTATCCTTGTTAAGGTGAGTTCTCATAGCCTCACTTTTTAACTCTTTTCCGTTAGGAGAAAATGATACTCAAAATCCATTTTATACTACTTTTTCATATGTGCAAAATTTCTATTTCTTTTGGACAATGGTTATGTGCCTATGTTTAGCATGTGAAATGTTTCCAGAGGAACAGCTTTGTGCATAAGTTCGTTGTGAAACTTTATGCAAGGACATTTTTACCGACCTATGTTAGCTCCAGCTGGGTAGGCCTTAGGTGTAGAGGACAATAAGCGCTCAGACCATTAGGAATGATTGGTATGACTTGAAGCTATGCCTCTATTGAAATGCTATGATTCCTATTTGAAAGCTATGATAGCCATGGGATTGCTAAGATTGATTCAAAACAAATGACATGCATCTGTTTCATAATGCATAGTTGTCTACTACTTTAAAATTCTTGCACATCTACTGGGTTTACTTTCAAACCTATCGAGCTCACCACTTTTATATGACCTAGTTCGAGTATCATTTTTCAAGGTGCTTGCAATTGTCGTTAAGTTCAACATACCATGCTTAGAACCAAGCTATCCCGTGATGGATCATTGTTGAATGTATTTCATTCGATACATGTTTCATCATGTTGATGTTCTTAGATTGTTCTAGACTTGTTATGCCCTATGTTGGGAGTTGGTTTGTAATAATTTAGAACTATGTATTGTGTTTATCGACTATTTTGACACAGTTTCGTACTTGTCGTCGGAGGACGTTATGGCACTTTTAATATGCATTATAGATTTCTATATATTGTATCTTGTGTTATGACGATCAATCCTCTGTCACGCCTAGTGTTCCGCCATCATCGGGGTGTGACACAAATGGGCTTTAGTGCTAAATGAAGAAATTTGATTCATTCTTGCTTAAACTCGACATATGCTTTGGTTCTTGTCAATGGATCACCTACAAAATAATTCAAAACCGAAAGAGGTCTTAGATAAGGAGACCCTATCTCCCTTTTTCTTTTCATCTTGGCGGTTGAGGTGATTAATGTGGCGCTTCTTGAGGCTATAAATAACTTCTTATATAGATTTCATATAGAAAAAAGATAAGTTACATATCTCTCACCTTCAATTTTTGGAGGATGCATTAATTGTTGAAGAGTGATCTTACTCTAATGCTAAGAATTTGTCTAGAATTCTCACTTGTTTTCACCTTACTTTCGTTTTGAAAGTGAATTTTAATAAAAGTAAGCTTTATGGAGTTGGGGTAATGAATGATGATTTAAGTTCGCTTGCTTAAACTATTGGTTGCCTTGTATCACAACTCCTTTGCGTTTACTTGGGCCTTCCTATTGGTGTGAAAGTGTCATGGTGCCATCAATGGAATAAACTTGTGGAATGGTTTTAAAAATGCTTCTCAATGTGGAAGTCCAAGTCTCTTTCTTTTGGTGGGCATCTCACCCTTATCAAATCTGTTCTTGGTAGCTTGGGTGTTTAATTATTTTCCTCCTTCAAGACACCTAATAAGATCATTAGTACTCTTGAAAGAATTAGAAGGAAATTCTTTTGGGGTGGTTGTTCGAAGGATAACAAAATTGCATGCATTGCATGGAAAAAAGTTATTGAACCTTGTAATAGAGTTGGGCTGAGCATTGGTAATTTGAGAACGTACAACCAAACTATGTTAGCAAAATAACGATAGAGGTTTGAAACCAAAAATCAAGCCTTATTGAGAAAAATTACCCGATCTATTCATGGACCTGGTCTTCATATCAAAATGTCTTTAAAGTAAAATTTAGGTCCATGGAACCATATTGTGAAGCTTAAAGACGATCTATTTGGTTTGGGGATTAACTTACCATCCCAAAAAATTAGAGAATGGTAAAAAAATTAGTTTTTGGCATGACACTTACGCATACTACCTTCATGCAATTTGTTTCCGCATCTGTACCGTTTAGAGACCAATCAAAATTGTCTGGTGTATGAAAGAAAACCAACTGCTACACATGTCTCTTCATCCATCCTAACGGCATCTATTGGCCCTATGGGTCTTGTCACTCCTCATGCACTTAACTTCCAGGGGGCCTGGTGTATGGAAGTTCGCACTAGCCATGAGATTGAAGAAATCAACAACCTGGTAAGTATCATATCCAACTTATACCTCACTAATGATGAAGATTCATGGGATTGCACAATTGATCCCACCACAAATTCTCGGTTAAAGCAATGAGAGTCCATATCACTGATATGTCTCATACTTTGGTGTCTCGGCCAACAAGATGGAATAGAGCTGTCCCCTCGAAGATAAATATCAATACTTGGCGGGTATCAAACTAGAGATTGTCTACAAGAATTAATCTTGACCGCAAGGGTGTTGAACTGATTGACCAATGTGTGTTGAAGACCTTGAAATGGAAGATCACATATTTGTGTCTAGTAACAATGCTACTGAGACTTGGAAACTAATCTTAAATTGATGGTGCATCACCAATATCTAAGTCAATAGCCTCAATGATGTTCTATACCTGGCAGACCAAACTAATTTTGCAACAAACACTACAACAAAACATAAAATTTTACACTTATTTTCTTACATCTCCACGCTTAAAAGTGTGTGCAAATTTAAAGTCCACAGTTAAGAAAGCATGGAGTATTTATGCGTCAAGAAAAAAGCACACAGCAATAAGCGTGTACAAACTATACTAAAAAGCGTGGAGAATTGGTCTAAAAAGTACACACTAAAAAGTATGGAGAATGGGTGACTAAACAATGGATCTAAAGTGCACACTGAAAAGCGTGGACAAAATGGAAAACTCATGAAAATTTAAACTCTACACTAAAAAGCGTGGACAAATTGGCAACTAATCATAAAAAAATATTACTACATGCTTTTATGATTCTGCAACTAATTATAAAACAAATCACACAAAATCTGCATCAACATTTGGAAACTACTATCATTGAATAATCACTTTCCGAAACAAATACACACAAAATTTGCAACTATATAAAAAATTACATGCTTAATTCTTTTGAAACAAAATATTCACTTTCCGAAACAAAATCTGCAACTAATATTTTCTTTTGTCTTCAACTAATCAACAAGCTCAGTATATCCATGGGACATGTCACACAAAGACTGCATATCTCCTGAAAGTGAAATGAATAATCAATACAGTGAACATATTAGCAATAACTATACATATTAGCAATAACAAAATAATCCAGTTGGATAAATGATCACTTTCTGCTCACCAACATAAATGACTTAATAACTTTTCTTCAACGGCAAATTCATACTGCCCAAAGAAACTTCTAAATCCATGATTCAAGTGCAATAATCCAAATACATGATAACTAAACCATATAGAAACGGGGAGCATGCTTTTATAGCCTCTACATCTTGCATGTAACCTTCTCTTTTGCAATGTGGGATGCATCTACCGTAAGTCAATGCCTGTACAAATTAACAATGTACGAAGTGTGTAAAGATAACTTACAGTATATAGCTCAAGTTGTGAGAGTGCAAGTCCAATAGTCAATGTCGCTCCACCAAAGACAGCAGAGTTGCAGCGGCAAATGCTTTTGCAACTATGATTGAAAAAAGAAAATGTAAGTATGTTAGCCTCCATAGTCATTATAAATAAACATTTAACATGCCTTACAGATGTCTGAAACTAGGAAATACTACTGCAATTCAAATGAACAAGCAAAAGCCTATATTATCTCCTATCTATTCCTAACCAGTGATGTCAATAAGCAAATATTTCCACTTCTTATGCCTTGGGTACTTAGACTTTTGTTGGACAACAAGATTTCAAGCATGACCAGAAATTAAGCCTTGTAGATGATTAGAAACGTTTATTGAATAGTTTTATTATTTTGGGTGGAAACGTTATTATACGTTTTCGTACTTTTTCATACGCTTTCATCCGCTTTTCTATCCGTTTTTCGTTTTTGTCCGTTTTTCTCCGACGTTATTATACGTTTTCATACAATTTTTCCGTTTTTGTACGCTTTCATCCTTATTGATTATCAGTTTTTATCACCTTTTTTTACGTTCTCATCCGTAGAAAAACGTAGAAAAACGAAATGTATCAAAAAGTATACACACGTATTAAAACGTTCGAAAACGTACAAAAACGAAAAAACAATGTACAAAAACATAAAACGTACAAAAATGAAAAAACGTACGTTTTTGTACATTGTTTTTTACGTTTTTTTGTTTTTGTACATTTAATACGTTTTTATACCCAAAAAACGGATAAAAACTGATAATCAATAAATGTACAAAAGCGGACAAATCTGAAAAAAGCGTACAAAAACGCATAAAACGTATCAAAACATACAAATCGTATAAAAATTTACCAAAACATATTTAAACTGATAAAAGCGGATGAAAGCGTATGAAAACGTACGAAAATGTATAATAACGTCGGAGAAAAATGGACAGAAACGAAAAAAAACGTACCAAACAGATAAAAAAACAAAAAATTATTTATTAATAATATACAAAAATAAAAAAAGGCCGATAATAATATTAATAATCATAATAATAATATTATTAATAATAATTAAAAAATTAAAAAAAATATTTTTTTTCAAAATGCATCCCTGTGGTTTTTTTACACAATACATCCCTCGTGAGAAGATAACGAAAAAAATATTTGCATCGTTCGTCCTCAGGGATGTATTGTGGCAAACGTTTGCCTAACGAAGGATGTATACTGCCAGTAGTTTCTGACAGGGATGTATTATGTGAGAAAGTTGAAACCACAGGGATGTATTTTGCAGTTTACTCTTATATAAACGCGATCATATCGATACGAAAAACAATACATCTGCTAACAGAATTCCACAATTTCAAAAACTTATAAGAGCAAAATTTCACATTCATCAATAAATAAACGCCAAATTTAATAGTATTTATACCTTCGATGTGCAGCTGTTGAATTCGACTGAAGGCCGATTTAAGCGATTTGTGATTGTAATTTGGACCGATTACCAATCGCTTATTAAACGAAACTGTTTTTGGACCGATTACCAATCGCTTATAAAACAAACAACCAAACACCACTCCAAACCACCACCCGATCTTCACGCTCCGTAACAAATCTCACCGTTCCGTTCACCACCCGACGTCACGCGTCGTACAAACCACCTATCCGTTCACCACCCGACGTCGCCGTTCCGTTCACTCAGTTAATCATGAAGAAAGTGATTGTGAACTGAATACAGATTTGGGGAAAAAGTGATAGATCGATTTGTGATTTGTGATAGTGGAAGTGTTTGTGAAATTGAATGAATTGGAACAAGTGATGATTTATATTAATACTAGAATTGGGGAAAAAGTGAGATCGCTTTGGGGGGGAAAAAGTGATATAATGGGGTCGATTGGAGCCGATTACACATCCGCTTATAAAACAAACAACCAAAACACCACCCCTCCAAACCACCACCAGATCTTCAACTCCGTAACAAAATCTCAGCCCGTTCCGTTCCACCACCCGTATCGTCACTCTCGTAACAAACCACCTATCCGTTTCACTACCCAACGTCGCCACTTGCCTTTCACTCTGATAAACATCGAAGAAAGTGATTGAGAACAGAATACAGATTTTTGGGAAAAAAGATAGATCGATTTGTATTTTGTGATAGTTGAATGTTTGTGTAATTGTATGAATTGGAAAAAGTGATGGATTGAATTGAAACAGATTTGGGAAAAATGAGATCTGATGTTGGGGGAAAAGTGATATAATTGGGGTCGATAGGACCGATAACCAATTGCTTATAAAACAAACGAACTAAACTAGCCATGCAAAACCACCACCCTACTTGCACGCATTCGTAACAAATCCTTCTCGTTCCGTTCACCACCCGACGTCACGCGTCGTAACAAACCACCTATCCGTTCACCACCCGACGTCGACGTTCCGTTCACTCTGTTAATCATGAAGAAAGTGATTGTGAACTGAATACAGAATTGGATAAAAAGTTATAGATCGATTTGTGATTTGTGATAGATAAGTGTTTGTGAATTGTAATGAATTAGGAAAAAGTGATGGATTAATTGATAACTGATTTGGGGAAAAAGTAAGATCGAATTAGGGGAAAAGTGATATAAGTGGGGTCGATTGGTCCATTACCAATCGCTTATAAAACAACAACCAAACCCATTGACAACCACCACCCGATCTTCACGCTCCGTAACAAATCCAGACCGTTCCGTTCAACCACCCGATACTCACGCGTCGTAACAAACCACCTATCCGTTCACCACGCCGAACGTCGACGTTCCGTTCACTCTGTAATCAAAGAAGAAAGTGATTGTGAACTAATACAGGATTTGTGGGGAAAAAAGTGATAGATCGATTTGTGAATTGTTGATAGTAGAAGTGATTGATAATTGTATGAATTGGAAAAAGTGATGGATTTATTGATACTGATTTGGGGAAAAAGTGAGATCGATTTGGGGGAAAAGTGATATAAGTGGGGTCGATTGGACCGATTACCAATCGCTTATAAAACAAACAACCAAACACCACTGCAAACCACCACCCGATCTTCACGCTCCGTAACAAATCTCACCGTTCCGTTCACCACCCGACGTCACGCGTCGTAACAAACCACATATCGATCATCACAAACACCCGACTCGCAGTTGATTCAACGTCTGGTTAATCATGAAGAAGTGATTGTGAACCTGAATACAGATTTGGGAAAAAGAGATAGATCGATTTGTGATTCGGATAGTAGGAAAGTGTTATTGAATTGAATGAAATTGAAACAGTGAATGGATTTATTGATACTGGATTTGGGAAAAGAGAGATCGATTTGGGGAAAAGTGATATAAATGGAGTGGATTGACACGTATAAAAAAACTAACACGCTTCTAGCGTCAACTTAGTTCTATGTTAAGTTATTTATAAAAAATTAATTGTCCACCTTTCATGTGTTAGTAGTAAAACAAATGCTTTTAAGGGTGAACAGATGTTATTTACACATATAGGCGTGGTTATTTTATGTACGCCTATTACCGTGAAAATTATTGTCCACGTTTTTTAAACCGTGGCAAAATAAGCGTGAAGATTATCACTTTTTGTTGTAGTGAAAGTAAAAGAGGCTCTTTGATGTTGTTGTTCAAATTACAGTATGATGCTTATGGAGATTCAAACATAACATTATCTTTTACAACGAGCGGCCTAGCAAAGATCTCCTACTCAATGACATCAAGCTCTCGTCTTTTAATTGGGTTACTTGTAGATGTAAAAGTTCTTGTTTAAACCAGATAGAGTGGTTTAATAACTCGTGTAACGCTTTATCTCACTTTTTGTAACTTCTTTTCTAGCTACTTGCTAGTTTATAATCTAATTGCTATTTAAAAAAAAGGTAAATACCCATGGAATATATCACTAAACCCCTAATAGTTGGCGTATACGCTTATCTTCCAAATTTTGAATAGGTGTATCTAATGTGATTATAAGGTTTAGATTTAACTTTGTGAGGCGGGCTTTAACTTACATATTAACGTGTAACACTAGTCTTATCTAAAACACCACATACAAGTATCTCTATAACTTGGAGCTTTTAAAAGTGTCTAATTGACACATATGTAAAAGTGCACATGCCTTCTTACAAAATAATAGTAACCATCATGTGAAATTTGAGATTTAGAAGATTGACATTTGGAGGAGTTTCGGTGACATAGAGATGACAAATGAGAATAATAGACAAAAAGAATAATAGATATGTGGGAACATAAACACTTCTATATATTCCTACCAGAATTTGTTTATTGACTTGTCAGGTTTTCAACAACTCAATGAAAAACGCTTAGGTGTCTATTTATGACTCACATAGGAAAGTATTCATTAGATTAAGATAATTTGTTTTATTGTAACAGGAAGTGACATTTTCAAGTAATTTATGTATAACTAAATTATCATTGTTTTGATCATTCTGATCACATTTGGTGTAGACGATGATACCAAATATTGGTGTTAAGGCGGCGTAAAAGTACAACTTGAACTCACAACTTATTCTCGTTCTTTTTTAAAGTAGTATTTCTACTTTTGGGTTTATCCTGAAAGTAAGAGTAATAGAACATGTCCAACTAAATCCCTCATATTTTGCTCCGACGAGATTGAGTATGTTGTTTGTTTTTTATTGATCAGAGAACAAGAAGAATTCGATAAGACAAACTCATGAAATCTGTGCTTTTAATTAAGTCAAATAAAGATACCTAAACGATTAATAAATAGATAAACCTTGTATTTGTTTTTTCCAATAAACTCAGCTATAAACGTCTTCGTGTTTAGGTGTATTGAAAAAACTTCCTATATTTTAATTACTAATAGTTGAAACAATCGGTGGTAGCCGGTAGGTTTTGAAATTAAGCGCACACAAATTGTACTTATATTAATGCTACCAATAAATATATACTACGTACTATTAAATCAGGAACTGATAAAGACATCTATTTCTAATGCATTTTGTAATTTACATTTTACTAGATTAGAGTTACAAACCCAACTTGACGTGTAACTTATTAGAAGTACAAAACTAAACATTTGTCATCGAACCGAAATGAAAAACAAACAAACAAACAAAACGCAAATGTAATGGAGAATCATAAGTGTAACGGTGTACGGAGTCTGGTTTCCGATTTAAACCTGATTTAAACCTTTTAGAAAAGTAAATAGCTTCAAAAACTCATAAGCTTCTTCATCTTGTGCTTTTGTTCAACATTTATGGGTCCACTAAGAAATGCTTTTGGTGAAGAAGGCATCTTAGCTTCACTTGGTTTTCTTGTGTGTTCATTCTTGATCACCTTCTTTGGTTTTGTGGTCGTGTCCTCAAGTGTTCCATCAATCGTGGGAACCATGTACCAAGCAATCGAAGTGCATATGATTGCCAAAGACCGTCCGAAAAATGTCAAGAAAACCATGACCAAGATGACAAACAAAGGTAGATTATATGAAGGCATCCACCACTCTTCAAATTTCCTTTTCAAACTTCGTTTCAATTGATCAACCCTAATATATATAATATTCGTGACATGATTGATCAACGGTCTAGCATGTTGAGCTTTTTGTGCTTCGATCATAGTACCGTTCATGACATCCTCTCTAGGTTCTAAAATTTGATGATGATCCAAGGATGAAGCTTGCAACTTAGGAAGTGGAGAACTTTTGGTGTCTTTAAAGTTGATTTGCTTATGATGATTATGATCTTTGTCATGTCTCCTTGGATCTCTTAACCTTACAATAATGGGCTTCACATCGTTGGAATTTGAGTACACGAATCTAACAAAGGAAATGTAGTGTGACCCTTTTTGGGTGAAGATCTTTTGCTTCTTGTCCTCAAGATCGGCCAATAGAGCTTCAAATTTGTCGAGCCCACGGTTTGCATATGGGTTCTTGTTTTCCTTTCTACTTCTACCAGAAAACCTGTGCCTTCTTGATTTGCTTGAAGGTGTACTAGGGGATGGCCAAAGAACTTCAAAGTCATCTTCTTCTTGGTTGCTAAATGAACCACAAATGAAAGATGTACACATGAATGTTTTTCTTGTAAGGTTTTTTTGTTTTTAAGATTATGATGTTTGTGTAAGTGAGTTTTTGAACTTTTATGAGTGTTATAATGGTGTATTTTCAAGACTTTTGTATATAAAGAAAGAAAATAAAGGTCAAGAGGAGAGTTGATAAGAATGCTTTGATCTTTGATGCATATGTTAAAAACGTCAAAGGGTAAAATAGGTACCTTAGTTCTCTTATGGAAGGTTCTACTGGACTTTGTGGCAAGGGTGAAACCCTAAACAAATCGTGTAGATCACGTTAAGAAAAATAAACGAGAACATTGTTTTTAAGAAAATAAAATCCTGGTGTCAAAAATGAAACTTGGTTAAGGTTTTTTGCTAGATATATATGTATATCGAAGTATAATATTAGTTCAATATTGACTACTTCTAGTCAGAAAAATAAACGTATCTAGAATTAATTTGACAAGTCAGGGTGTTTCTCTTACATTTGTATGTATATTCCACAAAAGGTTTAAATTGGCGGGATAGCCTTGATTGCTGGTATTTTTTTTACATCAACTATTATACACGTCATAAAGAATAGTTTCGACAATTCTTCTAGCCCAGAAGAGCATCAACTGAAATGAGCATGAGTCGATGCTCGAACTCATTACTTTTTATTTACAAAATCTCACTAATAGGCCTATAAGTTTTTCAGAATTAGATATCAACTCAGTCAAAGCGTCAAAGCTCTTTGGTATCTGTATGTACATTAGTTGTGTATGTATGTACATTAGTTGTGTTATTGTGTATATACGCAAGATTATTAATATCAAAATAAAAACACAAATTATTGTGTATATAATAAATAGACGATATTGTACGTATACGAACAACTCATGTTTTTCATTTTTATGAGTTTAAGTAAGGAAAATCCGGGAAAAAATATATTTTTACTATATGCGTTCAATAAGGACTCATTATTATTCCATATTATAAGTTTATCACATGCGTACACTGGTTTTAATATTAGATAAGGCTAAAATATTATTAACACACAACAATGTAATTGACAAACATAAAGATTATCATTTTTTGTTTAGTATGATAGGAAACATTTATTATAATTATTACAATTGTTTAAATTAAGATAAACCCGTATTCACAATTATTGAGATAATGGTAAACAAGACACTCAATGAGCAAATACGAAAAAATAACAATACTTGCAAATTTAACACTTAATTAAAATTTAATATTCGGGGTATTATCATTATCAATATACACATTCGGTGACAAACACACAGTCGTTTTGACTGTGGGCCCTTTGCTGGGTGGGGGGGGGGCGGGGGGGAGGGGTTTGGGGGGGGGGCGGGGGGGGGGGGGCGGGGCTGGGCGGGGGGGGCGGGGGGGGGGGGGGGGGGGGGGGGGGGCGGGGGGGGGGGGGATACAGTATGGGCTACACATTTTGGGCCAGCCCGAATAAGTTGTTTTTTTGGGTTAATGGATGTAATAGAACCGTACTTTTCAATTTGAGAGTTATCAGATATGACTTTAAAAAGTATACAATACCATCCCAACTTTCAAAATTTGTGCTTTATTATCTTAATTTTGGATGAAGTGGCATGACCGTGGAACATGACTTTGTGACATTCCGAACGTCTGCACGTCAGCACCTTTTATAACGTGAAACGTCATCAAAAAGTATGAATAATAGACAAAATTCTTGAAAGTTGAAATGGGTATTGTGATTACTTTTTAAAGCTTGTATCTGATAACGGCTCAAATTGAAAAATACGTTGCTATTATATGCCATTAACCCTTTTTTTTTTAAATTTGTATGCACAAAGTAGGAGGGGAAAAAAATATTACAAAAGTTCCGATTTATTCAGATAAAAAAAAATACCCGCGGAAACATCTTCGATACCTAATAACTTTAAAATAATCGATATGGTCACAAACGTACAACCCATTATATTAAATAAAAACCCATATAGCAAAAAAAACACTTTAAACATGAGGCCCAACACATAAGCCATATAAAAAAATTGTTACTAATATACACATTTGGTTTTGACTGTGGGTCCTTTGCTACAGTATCGGGCTCCCATTTTGGGCTAGCCCGAATAGTTTTTTTTTTTAAATTTGTATGCACAAAGTAGGAGGGAAAAAAAATATTACAAAAGTTCTGATTTATTCAGATAAAAAAAATACCCGCGAAAACATCTTCGATACCTAATAACTTTAAAACTAATCTAATATTGTCACAAACGTGCAAACCCATTTATATTAAAAAAAACTCATATAGCCAAAAAAAAAACACTTTAAATGAGGCCCAACACATAAAGCCATATAAAAAATTGTTACTAATATATACATTTGTCGACAAACTAGCCTAAAATTCGCATAAAATGTGGCCCAAAGTAAAAAAAAATACAAAACGCTCCCTCAACTTTTAACTATTTACGATTTTCTTACACAAAAAATCCCGTAAAAAAATTAACAAAAAAAACACGTCAAGTTTTTATTGTTCACAACTTTTTTACATTCATCGGCCCAAAAAAAGATATCGAACCGTCCCAAAAAATAAAATATTCGAGAAAAATTATAAAACAGTCTTTAACCAACGACAAATTTTTTTTTCTCAATCGTACAAAAAAAGGAAATATCCGGGAAAAAATTAACCAAAAAAAAACAACCCAAAAATAGCCTAAAATCTGGCCCAAAGTAAAAAAAAATACAAAACGGACCCTCACCTTTTAACTATTTACGATTTTATTACACAAAGATTCCCGTAAAAAAATTTACAAAACCGTCCCAAAAAAATAAAATATTCGTGAAAAAATTAGCCCGTCCCAACGCAATTTTTTTTCCCCGAATCATACAAGAAAGGAAAATATTAAAAATTAGCTCCGCCATAACGCATCGCAAAAAAAAAACCTTGAAACGTAAAAAAAAATTTATTCGAAAAAAAATTAGCCCCGCCGCAACGCGCGAGTTCTTTTGCTTGTTAAAACATATAGAAGTATAATATTAGTTCAATATTGACTACTTCTATTCAGAAAAATAAACGTATCTAGAATTAATTTGACAAGTCAGGGTGTTTCTCTTACATTTGTATGTATATTCCACAAAAGGTTTAAATTGGCGGGATAGCCTTGATTGCGGGTATTTTTTTACATCAACCATTATACACCTTATAAAGAATAGTTTCGATAATTCTTCTAGCTCAGAAGAGGATCAACTGAAGTAAGCATGAGTCGATACTCGAACTCATTACTTTTTATTTACAAAATCTCACCAATAGGCCTATAAGTTTTTCAGAATTAGATATCAACTCAGTCAAAGCTCTTTGGTATCTGTATGTACATTAGTTGTGTATGTATGTACATTAGTTGTGTTATTGTGTATATACGCATATTAATTTACTTGTCATTAGTTTAGTGGTGTTTGTTATGTTCAGGGGCGGAGCTAGTAGGGGACTAGTGGGTGCTAAGACCCCCCTAATCAACGTATTTATTCATTAATTATCTATATTACAAGCCGTTTTTCTACTAGTTTTTTACATTGAGTCCCCCTTATCATTTTGACTTTTTGCATTAAACATGGTCGGTCCCCTTTAACTAAAATTCCTGGCTCCGCCCCTGGTCACGTTCCCTTGTGGAGTTGCGGCGTCTATCACATCCGCGAATTTGGTGATCTTGCTCAAATTCAAATATTCTTTCATAAGGTCAAATATGCTTACCTATATATGTCATTAGGTCAAAAAAGATGACTGACCCAAGCTAAGCTTCACATTCATTTATAATGTAATATTTTAATATCGGACAGGGCCGAGAACCACATCGAAAACATGTTAGCTTCACATTCATTTATAATGTAACATTTTTATACCGGACAGGGCCGAGAACCGACATCTAAAAACATGTATTATTAATATACATGCGGTAGTTCTGTATTTGGTTCTTATTTTTTGTTGATTCAAACAAGAGTTTATTTAAACTTACACAAAACTCAATTAGGTGGCAACAAATTTTAAGACACCTGTCAAGGTTTTTTCATCACAAATTTGAGTTAAAACTTAAAATCATCAAGCTTCTAGCACATTCAAAGTTCAAACAACTACTTATCCAGAAAAAAAAACCTCGTTGGCTCGTGGCAAAGTAAAGTACGTCGAACCAATGTAAGTCTTGGATTGAGACATTAGTCTTGGATAGAGACTTTTATGCGGAAGACAATAAGAAAAAAACATCCAATATATAGTGCCCGTATCAAATGGCAGTTTGTTGGAGAGTGGAGTCGGATACGCATGTTATACGACTAGAAATACGTGAGCCTACTGGGGGCACACACGTTACCACACGAAAAGTACGTTTATTAAACATTTAATATATAATTATTTATTAGTAAATGTTTAATATGTTTCACGTAATAATTTAAATAACCGTTAGTTACCGTTATGTTTTATAACTAATTTAACGACTATTTAAATATGAACCGAATGGACTAAAATTGACAAAACTCGAACCTTGTGGGTGCTTCCATTGTTGTCGGCCCCTAAGGTGGTTCTAGAAGGGTTTTGGGATCAATTTTATAATTAAGCAAAATATATTGTGATAAGGAGAGAATTAGAGATATCCTAGTTTATCTAGATCTAGGGTTTGATGCCTATATAAACACCCACCCCTAGCCTCATAATTCATTCATTCACAACATAATTCACCAACTCAATTGGTGCTCTCATCTCTTCCTTTAGTCGACCGAATATTCCCACACAAGGGAATTTCGGTTCTCTCTAGCCACCTGGGGTTTTTGTTGGTGTTTGGTTCTCCTCAAGTCGACAACAAGAAAACCTCAAATTAGGGTTTTCGGTTCTTGGTTTTTACCTACAACCGAATTCGATAAAAACCTAATTAGGGTTTCCTGATTTTCGGTTCTACAGACAAGGCTTTTTTGGTTTTCGGTTCAAGTAAAAGAAGCATACACTATTGGTGTTTGGAGCTCGTAAAGTTACGACTAGCATTGTTGCGTACTTGTTCGACGTGTTGTGTATGCAACAATAGAGGTGATAATTTAATCACTCAAGTTTTCAAGATCAAGATTCTCGTTTAATCGACTTTGTCATTAAACAAACGTTAGTGTTTCTTATATAATATGTGTGTTAATTCTTAATATCAAACTAGATCCATCCGCTGCGTACTCGTAGTAAATGGTTTACTTAATTGTTAAATCCCAACAGTGGTATCAGAGGTAGGTTGTTTGGTGTTATGGGTTACACACTTAATAAAAAAATGCTAGATCCGCTTAGGCAAATATTTTATTTATTGTTTTGACCGAAAATTATAGTAATAATATGCAATTCTTGCCATAAAGAATAAATAAAACCTATAATCTTGATATTATTACTAGTTAAAAGGAATAGATTTAAAATTAAAAGTTAATTAAGTTTTCTCCTTTTTTATTTTTTTTCCGGCCTTAAGGCTCACGCAATCATACTATATGATGCATGTAACGATCTATGTACTAAGCTGAAAACCTAGTGAGAGTCTTTTGGTTCTCCGGTTAAGAAAGACTCGTAGTAAATAATTTACCTAGAACATAGTTTACTATTTGATGCAAGTCATTCTACTTCTTTTTGCTCCATCAATTATTGCCGATTCACGTAAACAATTACAGTAATATTTTATTGATATTAGTCACATTAGTGTTGAAATTTGAGTAAATTACAATTACTTAAATGTTTTTAGAAAAATTTAAAACATGGAAATATATCAAGTCAAAGAATAATCGTGTTAAAAATGCAATGTTGTAAAAGTTAAATAATTTATGCATATTCAGAAATATGTATGTCTTTAAAATTAAAACGAAGATTATAATACGTTCGCTTCTTTTGTATAATATGTCATTGTTTTTTATTCATTTATTTTGAAAAAACAAAAAATACTGCACGTCAAAATACTGTCATTACGAAAATGTACAGCTGATATGCAATCAAAAAGTTTAAGGTTGCGTTTAGTTGGAAAACATTTTCCATCATTTTTTGTTTCCTGTTTTGTAAGAAAAATGAGGGGGTTTTCATCTCCACGAAACAATTGAAAATTTGGAAAATGCGTTTAGTTAGAGAAACATGTGTTTGTGTTTTTCATTTTGCAAAACTATAATACATATTCAAATGTTGTTGTTTTCTATCTTAATTCCCTATTTACTTTTCTAATATTATAAAGACATATTCGAAACACAAAAACAAATATTATAGACTAACCTAATAAATTATAAAACAACTAAAAAAGTCTAATACGAGAAAGTAACAGATAAAAAAAGTAAACTTTAACATCAATCAACATGAAAAAACTCTTCACAATACTACGATTCAACATAAAAACAATAATTTCGTCTCTAAACACACCCACACATGACCATATCCAAGGCAAAAAAATTCTCTCTAGTCAGACCTAAGGTCAATTTTAGCATGTTCTTACTTGGTTGACTTAAATCAAGTATGCTTGGTCAGACCTTGGACCTGAGGCATAAGATGAGACAAAACATGTACATGACATTACTATATGAGTTACTAAAGTCATGTGTCTCATAAAACTAAGAGTTGCATTTACAATGCAATTAACGCACGTCGTTTACGCTGGTCAGACCTCCGATAATAAGTGGGAGGTCAAGTTGGATCTTAGTCTTATTAGTAATTAATTGGGTAGTTAATTCTTTTAAGAATTTAATTATTAAAAGTACTAAAATTGAACTTTCTATGTTCTGATTAATTGTGTTATTGCAACATAATTCGTAAACGAAAGTTTGTTTTCTTAAAAAGACAAACATAATCTCTTTTCCTGGTGAGAAGAGTGAGAATTACTCCTATCTCTTCTCCTTGCTTGACAAAACAAAGATAGGATTACAATTGAAATTTTCTCATTATATTTAAACTCACTTACAATATTTCATTACCCTTTTTCGGTTATGAAATCATTGAAAGATAAAATATTTTGCGTAACTAGAGAACAATTTGTCTATAGCTACCAAAATAATGACATCTTGCACTTGTCAAGACGATGTATGAGTTTTACATGTTAATAAGAGGAATTCTCAATAAACTACAACAAGTAAAGAAAATTACTAGAATGTCTTCTAGGTATTTTTTTTCTTAGACTCACTTCATTCCTTATAGTGCTAAACACCCTTGTGGCTAGGCAGACCGATTAAGGAGGAATTGCATGCTAAATGTTCAAGTTAATGAAAAGCAGAATTGCCTAGTCCCTCATCACTACATAAATGTAGAACCTACAATATACTTTGTTCAATACCTAAGTACATTACTACTTGTAGGCATTCTAAGAGAGTAGGGAATTAAATATATCGCTATTTTCTTTCTACTGGTGATGTAACACTTACAATGTTGACAAAACCAGTGGGAGCTTTGCGTTTTATTACTGAAAAGACATTCATGTAATGTTTTCGAATTCAGTGGGAGCTACAAGCTTTAATTCCTTGTTAGTTACCCATATTATTTCTAGCTTGCTTTGAAATAATTCATTACATTCCGAATATAAACAACCATTGTTTAAAGGAAGATTGCATTGTATTTTATAAGATAACACGTTGCCTTTCTGATGTTGCTTTCCGTAACGTTATCTATAGAATAATAATCCACAATTCCTTATTAAATGTTATGATTCAAAATCTACTTGTAATATCTATGACACTATCATATTGTTTATACAATCGAGCGCTTGTCATATTGTTTGTTTACATTAAATAATGTTGTACCGTACACAAGTGGGAGAAATCTTAAATGTGTGCAAGGAACAAAATCTAACAATATGATTATTGGTTTCACTAGGACTTAAACATATAAAATGTTTGTTTCACTTGACCGCAAGTAAGAAAGCTAATAATTCTACTATGACTTAAACACACAAATGTTATGTTTTCCCTATTACATTTAAAAAGTCATGATATATGTAAAGCTACTTCAATCACATTGACTACACGTTATATCAATATAATCAAGGTTAAATTTATATAAATCATAATTATAAAGTATGAAATAACTTGAAATACTTTGAACTCAAGAATTGCAATCATAAATTACTTAGTAATATATTAATTGATTGTTAAGGACATAATTATAAATCCTTGAATAATTAAATGACTCATAAACATAAAGTAAGTAGTAAACTTTTATGTCTTGTTGTTAGGACATAAACATGAAGTCCTTGAATTATTCAAAGACTTATAATGTATACTTGACATGTTTTGTTTTCTT
The DNA here is from genome assembly GCA_026074375.1 of Tanacetum coccineum. Classification (NCBI taxonomy): domain Eukaryota; kingdom Viridiplantae; phylum Streptophyta; class Magnoliopsida; order Asterales; family Asteraceae; genus Tanacetum; species Tanacetum coccineum. The sequence goes on along the minus strand of BQNB010062345.1, from coordinate 5,963 downwards.
ATAAACACATGAACATAGAATTCTTGAATTATTTAAAGAAATATACGTTATAGCATGCACTTGGTTTTAAAATACTGTGTATTCAATTTGGCTTGACCCAATTGACAAGTATTTGATCCAAAGAGAATTAAGTTATCTAAGGAATTCTGATGTAGTCTCACAATTCCAATACTCATAGAATACCACATTATTATGGTATGTGTCTAACGTGTTGAAACAAGCTATATTTATATTGTTTGATTTCTGATAACTTTAATTGCTCTACCTACAAAATCAATCAAGGTTAGAAATTTACGTATGTCATGGATACACTCAATATAGTTCCAACCTATCAAGACATTATCTATTTATGGATTGAGATGAATCCTATTATGTCTTGATTAAAGTTCTATTATGAAGCATATTATTAACAAGCTAGAGATGAGAACTATTTAATGTGTTTTGTGTTTTCCAATTAAGAACAATTTATTGTTGCTTAAATACTTAGTATTTAGAGAATTATCTCTACTTACAAAAGTAAGTGGGAGCATCCACAAATCTTGAAGAGATTCAAGAACAAAATACATAACCTTTTGAATTCACTTGCTAATGTCATACAAAGGTTAAACATGAAAATGTCGAACCAGAGTATAATGTAACTCTCATTCATAAATTTGCAAGGATGCCTCGTCAATGGAGTGATATTTTAATATAAACACTGAGAAATATAAGTTAGAAGGTCATAGTAAACCTGCTAACTAATAAGATGAATTATTACATCTTGAATCTGATAAATGTCTTGGAACTATGAATGATAAGATGCAATCCTTAAAAGAATAATTAATGTTTTAAGCTTGATTAATCTTTCACCAAATAGTTAAATTGTAAGGTTAGAATGAGTTTCCTTTGAAGAAAGGATCATAAGGGCAAAATTATATACGTATTAATGCCCGACTTATGATAAGAGTTTTTAATCATACTCAAGCAATTGACTGTGATTAATCTTTCTTTTCTACACGCATTAATTATATAAAGATAATTAATTATCATACATGCTTCCTTGAATATGGAATATGGCAATTAGGTTTTGTAACTTTTTCCTTTATGATTACCTTTGCGAGAACGATGTGTAATCGAAAAGGGTTATGAGTTCAAAATAATCATATAAGGTATACAAGATAAAAGAATCCAAATATAGATTAGATCATGGCTTCTAGAGCTGACATCCTTAAGTTTAATTACAATATGATTTTGATTAAATTAAGATACGCTTCTGAGCACAACCAGACATCACGTGGGACACTATGTTTGTTTCCTAAAAATCTCATATGTTGTATAACAAATTAAAAGCATCATTCGATCTAAGCTAGATGTTAATCCCTCACTTTGGAATGAAATTTCACTTTTGAAATTTAGGAATAAAACATATGACCTTGAAATAAATGTTTATTGAAATAAACATATGTGGTAATTGAGTCTAACACAATACAAATATATCATTAAAGCAAGTCTTAAAGGATATATTCCACTTGCGATAATTTAATACGTGAATGAAAACCTTGTGTTTTTTAAACTAAGGATTCATAATATATATTATATTGTGTATGATATTGGTTGTTACTTTTGCACAAGAGCAAAATGAGTTGACAACAAGAATATCTAATTAAGAGTATTTAGACGACTATTAAGACAAACGTTTACGAATTATAATGCATAGTGATGTTTTTGTACACTGACGCTAGAGGATAACCAACCATAGTTAAAGTAGGATTTCATCATTTATGATAAATCTGCTAACTAGATATGCTCAACTAAGAGCATTGCCGCGATATACATTAAAGAATAAGAATACTTTACATTTTAAAAACTGTAGAAATGACTGTCTAAAGATAGGTATCTTAGTGACTTCAAATACCACATAAAAGTACTGTGATATTTCCATACTATGACACTTGCAATAGTATGCAAATGTACAATATGACACTCATCATATCATTCAAATCCCTCATAATTTGTGAATTTGAAACAAGTATTCAGAAAGTTTACTCAGATGACTATTTAATTTTCTTGCAAAGAAAGAGTTGAGAATGTTAGAAACATTAGATTTCAACTTACTAATTAGTCTTATGCATATCTGTTTTTAGTATTTGGATAATGAAACCAAAAGCAGTTGTATTTAAATAATGAATTGACATGTTTGGTATGATCGTTTTCATTTATACTAATGTGTTCTATATTTGCATGTTTAATCCTTGAATAATTTTATTATTCTAAATATGTCCATTGTCGGTTAACAATATGGGAATATTGTTATATTAAGACAAATGTGAGTGTTTGGTTATACATTTTGAATCTGTGGATTGTTCCCACCAAACTCATATATTATTCACAAGGGATGCATATTGGACACCTCAACCTTCGAATATTTACTTTTGATCCGTCATGAGTAAGAATATAAAATTGGTTTCAACTAACTCATCCTTAAACAAGATTGCAAGCATTTCTGTAATGTGTGGAATTACTTTTTAGATTATAAGATCAAACGCTATCCTGAAAAAGTTAGTTTTAAAGGCTATTCTTGAAAGTGATGTGAAGCAGCATCCACAACACTTGTAGTCAATAAAGAATTTATTCCTCCAATTGTCTAATTGCAGTATGATATCATTGGCGCCTCTCTAGATTTAATCAGATAGTTTTATGGTCGTACCCAAAGGGTAATTCAAGATAATTCTTAATTACATTTGATATATCTGAATTAACTTCTATAACGAGAAACAAAATAGTTAAATTATATGGAAGGAGTTAGGATCCATATCCATGGTTTAATGGTATCTGTAACAAAGGGATGATGATAGCAAGTAATACATAACCTTGTGCTGAGAGTTTTCTTGAAAACAACACTCATATTTCTAGTTTATGGCAATGCGAGTGTTGCTAGACGTTTCCATTGCTGGTATACATGGAGTATGCTACTCCTACTCCCACGTGAGAGCTGTTGGTGAGTGGGAGTCAGATACACATGTTATACGACCGAACATACGATGAGCCTATTAGAGGCCACACACCGTTATACACAAGATACGTTTATTAAACATTTAATATGTACTGAAACACGAATGCATACATGTCGGAACAATTTGGATGTTACGGGTTTGAACATCTACACGGGCCTTTATTTGCATTAAATTGCATACATAGATGTCGAGCTTCAGTGTCATGAGCTTAGCGCAACAGTAGATATTATTTATGTGGTACTGTATCTGTTATAGTAGACCCATACATTTTGGAAAATCAACGATTTCACTGTCCATACTACTTATTGAACATTACTAATTTCTGAACACTTTTCATTATATTGCGGCGAAGCAATAAACACTAAACTCTTTTGGTTCTACATTTACTCTTACATTTTTGGCGATTATTATAAGGATTGAAATGGTCATACATACTTTATAAATCTTTGGATTCCAACATTTACATTTATACTTACAAAACTCTATGAACTCACCAACTTTAATGTTGACACTTTTAAGCATGTTTTTCTCAGGTGAATTAGATGCTTGGCTTACTTGATGTGCATTGGAGTCTAAATTTGATAAGATTTCATTCATGGATTTCTTCTTACATACAAATGATCAAATCTCGTTGTATTACTTTTAAGCTTTTCATTGTGATGCAATTATGGGACAAATGTTATATCAATTTCAAGAAAATCAACGAGATTACTTTTCAAACGACACATTTAGAGGTCGTTCTCTTGTATCTTGAGCTGTTGTATTATGAAGTAACGCCCCCGGACATTTCTTCCGCTGCGACTCATTTTTGGGGGTGTTACACTATTGGTGTTTGGAGCTCGTGAAGTTACGACTAGCATTGTTGCGTACTTGTTCGACGTATTGTGTATGCAACAATAGAGGTGATAATTTAATCACTTAAGTTTTCAAGATCAAGATTCTCGTTTAATCGACTTTGTCATTAAACAAAGATTAGTGTTTCTTATATAATATGTGTGTTAATTCTTAATATCAAACTAGATCATCCGCTGCGTACTCGTAGTAAATGGTTTACTTAGTTGTTAAATCCCAACAGTGGTATCAGTTGTTTGGTGTTATAGGTTACACACTTAATAAAAAAAATGCTAGATCCGCTTAGGCAAATATTTTATTGATATTAATCACATTAGTGTTGAAATTTGAGTATATTAAAATTACTTAAATGTTTTTAGAAAAATTTAAAACATGAAAATATATCTAGTCAAAGAATAATCGTGTTAAAAATGCAATGTTGTAAAAGTTAAATAATTTATGCATATTAGGAAATATGTATGTCTTTAAAATTAAAACGAAGATTATAATACGTTCGCTTCTTTTGTATAATATGTCATTGTTTTTTATTCATTTATTTTGAAAAAACAAAAAATACTGCACGTCAAAATACTGTCATTACGAAAATGTACAGCTGATATGCAATCAAAAAGTTTAAGGTTGCGTTTAGTTGGAAAACATTTTTCATAATTTTTTGTTTCCTGTTTTGTAAGAAAAAGAAGGGGGTTTTCATCTCCACAAAACAATTGAAAATTTGAAAAATGCGTTTAGTTAGAGAAACATGTGTTTGTGTTTTTCATTTTGCAAAACTAGAATACATATTCAAATGTTGTTGTTTTCTATCTTAATTCCCTATTTACTTTTCTAATATTATAAAGACATATTCGAAACACAAAAACAAATATTATAGACTAACCTAAAAAATTATAAAACAACTAAAAAAGTCTAATACGAGAAAGTAACAGATAAAAAAAGTAAACTTTAACATCAATCAACATGAAAAAACTCTTCACAATACTACGATTCAACATAAAAACAATAATTTCGTCTCTAAACACACCCACACATGACCATATCTATTTTAACATCACCCTAGAGCACATCGCCCAGCACGACGACTCGTATATTTTTCCATTTTTATAAGTTTTTTTTTTACATTTTCGTACGCTTGTTTACGTTTTCGTCCGTTTTTCTAAGTTTTCGTCCGTTTTTTATGTTTTTGTTTGTTTTTTACGATTTCGTCTGGTTCTTTACGTTTTCGCCCTTTTTTACGTTTTCGTACGATTTTTTACGTTTTCGTACGTTTTTTACGATTTCGTCCATTTTTTCGTCCGTTTTTTACGTTTTCGTCTGGTTTATTACGTTCTCGTCCGTTTTTTAAATTTTTGCCTTTTTTTTGCTTTTTCGTCTGGTTTTTTACGATTTGAACTCGATCTCTGTTTTCCTTGTTTTCCACAAAACATTTTGTGAAAAACAAAGGTGCTTTCCCCTAACTAAACGCAGCCTAATTGTTTCTTTGATGCCGCGCGCTACATCGTGCAGTTATGTTGCTAATATGTTGATATATACTAATAAGCATGACGTTAGAAGACAAATTTGATTAAGTAAACTGTAAACAGTTAGTCCAAACGGGTGGCTCAATAAAGCTAATGATAAAATAAAATTGTTAATTTTTTTTTACACAAAAGCCTATTAAGTTTTGTCTATTTACGATTTTTTTATATAACAAACTTTATTTATCAAACATCATCAAACAAATGCGTAGCGATTTTTTAGATGAAAAATATATTGACATAAAGATTTTTAGATTACGAATAAAACGAGCCATAATATTGATATGCTTCAGACGTGCGTATCATTTTATAAAAATGTTAAAGTTAACTATTTACGATTTTTTTATATAACAAACTTTATTTATTAAATATTAACAAGTACGTAGCGATTTTTTAATGAAAAATATACCGACATAAATGCCTCTTTATTACGAACAAATTGAGCCCAATATTGATATGCTTCAGACGTGCGGACGATTTTATAAAAAAATGTTAAATTTTAGTATATGTTTTTAGAAGAGAAAAAAAAAGACAAAAAAACTTTTAAAACACGCCCTTAACATACATGATAATTTTAAAAAATACCCTAAAACCCTCATTTACCAAT
>BQNB010062344.1:0-36115 GCA_026074375.1 Tanacetum coccineum | reverse complement strand
TATAAAAAGTGTGGCGTACTTTCTGAGTTTTAAGACTTTAAAAAAAAATTATAGTATTTTTATGTTTCTTATTTTTATTATTTCCTAAATATCTATTAAACGTGGCAAATATCATGTTTTTAAGCACATTTATCATTATATAAAATTCTTTAATTCTTTTAAAGTTTTTATTTTTATTTTTATTTTGCGTGAGGTCAAAGTCAAATAAACAATATTTAGCAAATGAGAGACATGTGTAGGCATTTAGAATTTTAAACAAGCAAGCTATCACATAGTTCTTTTTTATTGTTCTGATTTTAATGTACAAGATGCTATAATACAAGATTTTGACAATTATGAATATAAGGAATAAATTCCACATTTTCAAATGGTCAATTTACAATTTATGGGTTTAGGGTTTTTGGTTTTGATGTTGTTCTTTTTGAAAAACTGGTTTTGTTTGTAAAAGGGAAAGAAGTGCAGCGTACTTGGTAAAAGTATGACGTACTTCTGTAATTTGCAAAAAAGCGGGCGCACAATGGTTATGTGCGGCGCACTCTCTGTAAAGAATTGGTTCAGTTAGTCAGAAAATTATACGGCGATTTTGAAAATTTTAGTTTGTAATATAATAAAGACTAATTCAAGAATGAAATCAACCCCCGGCAGCGGCGCCAAAAACTTTGATGTGTTATAAAAGTTTTAAATTTATAATTCTAGTTTTATCCGATTTCCAACTAACACACGGGTAAAGTATAAAGCCCCGTTTATAGTATAGTTTAGGGTAAGACCAGGTCATTCCAAGGGATTGGTTATTCTTAAAAAGGGTCGATTATATTATGAAAGGTTATCTAATAGACTATCACGATCTAAAGATAATGATTCAAATTCAAGATATAAAATGATGTTTGCTTAGGGGATGAGAACAAATAAAGATAAACTTGGATTGATAATGGGTTTAAGAATTAAAGTATAATCGATTAAAGAAACGGTTAGTTTACTAAAATGATTGTCTATTCATTATAATCAAAAATCCTTTTGGCCTTTACTTTTGATTACAAAAATGCTTTAAGTTCGATTCATGTTTGGAAAATAGGAATATGGACTTTCTTAACCAAGTTCGCTAGACATGAGGTTAAGAGTTAAACCTTTTTATCCTTGGTTAATGATCATTTTATTAGTCAATCCTCACAAGGCTAAAATCTAGTTGTCAAAGACAAACAACATAGAAATCAAGCATATAGTTGGAGTCTTTCGACCTATATCCGAACTAGTATTATGATCAAATGATGATTAAGAGATCCGAGTGTAAAAACATCAAGTTCATATTAATAATTTTCAAATTCATTAGTTTATCCAAGTTAGATCCATAATTTCCTCATAATCCCAAACAAACATGTTAAACTCTAAATTATATTGATTTTCAAGAGTTTTCCTTCAAACAATGATTCTAACAACCCAAAAATTCAACTCCAAACTATAAACAACTCTGTCACAGCCCTTAATAGCTTAAATTACACCTCGTTAGATGATTACAACTTGGAAATTGTGATGAGCTAAGAACAATATTCCCAAAACTACTAGAAAAACCTCTTGAGAATTTTTAGATGAATTGAGATGAGATATAAGATGGAATGTGTGGAATGGGATGATTTGAGCCTCCATTTCGTGCTCAATTTATAGGTGAGGAATGGAGTATTAGTTGTGGGAATTGGCAAGCCAAGAGTTGCACAATAATGGCAATCATTACTGATTTTGAGTAACTGCATGTGAAGTGCGCCGCACTTGGGAAATTATGCTCCGCACTTGGTGTATAATTAAATTGCATTTACTTTGTTTCAAAGTACGCCGCATAAAAAGAATTATGCGCCACACTTTAGCCTCATTTATTAATTCTTCATCGGATTCTCTTCTAGATTCTTCTTATAACGACCGTTAGTGCATTTAACAAAATTTCTTTGCACGTTTAGTCCTTTTTTCATTCTTGGTCCTAAAATGAATATTGCATAACAAACAACCAAACTTTGCAATATTTCATGCGTTAAGATATATATTTTATGTATTTTTAAGGGATATTTTATGTATATTTGGAGTGTTATCAAATAGTCAGAGTATTGCCACCTCTGACTCTCCTTAGAACCTCAACATATTCTTTCTACATACCAGCTGATATCCATCCCAGCTGAAGAGTATGTCTTCGGGTAATCTTCGACTTTCTTGACAATGTCTTTGACTCGAATACATCTGATGTTGTTCTCTGAGGCTTTGCACTCAAAGAGTCCTTTCATTACCTCTGAGTCCATTACTCAGAGGTTCTTCAATACTTAGCCTAATTTTTGTTTAAATCTAGGCACTGATTACTGGGATCTGAATCGGCCCAACACTTGGCATCAACGAGCATTATATTAGCCGCGCAATATTGCATATTGATTTACAGAAGTTACATATAGTTATGTAAATGATTTAAACGACTAATAGAGCGGTCGCACATTGTGGTGGAGCATTATTAAGTACACAAGTTTTTTCTGAAATTAGTTTCTCAACCTATCTGCTAAATTATCGCAAACATCTGATAATTTAAATCTATATCTAATAGAAAATCATAACCATCATAAACATAATAAAGAACACACCATTTAGAAAGACAAATGAAGCTCATATGTTAACCATTAAAAATTGCGACACTATTCTTGAACAACCTATCCGTGTTTAGAACATCAACTGGTAAATGGTATGTGCTTAATTACACATACCTTTATCTATTAAAAACGGACTTAAATGACCAAAAACAGACAAAAACTGCCAAAAATATGTTTGTTTTGCATTTGTATTGTGCAAGAAAAGGATATCACACAAAAGGACAAAAAACAAAGCCAAAACGGACAAAAACGAGCACGGAAACAAAAAGAGCTGAAAAGTCAAAAGCCGGGATCAAAAAGTCAACCCTGACAAAGTCAAAGTCAACCAAAAGAAGAAAATGCAAATTTGAGGGACCAAAATTGTCATATCCCAAAGTTGTAGTAGGGGGATAAAACTACAAGGGTTAAATTTGCAATTAAAGGAAAGTGTAACTTGAGGGGGCTTTCCTGCCAAACCCTTAAAATTACAATATACAAGGACCACCCATGTAATTACCCTATACAAGTTAAGGGGGCATTTCTGCCAAACCCTCATACTTGTACCACCACAAGGACGTTTTGTGCAATAAACACACACACCCTCAGGGACTAATATGGCTAACTCTCCCAAAGTTACACACCACATGGACTGAATTTGCAAAAGAAAGATATGAGTTGAGGGACCAAATTTGCCCCATCACCAAACCTTTCCCCTCTTCCCAAAATTGAAACTGGTAAACCCTAACCCATTTTCCGTCCATAGCTCAAACCCCCACTACAAATCACGGGATATTCTTCACTCTCCCTAAAACACTCAATCTCACCGAATTACACTAAGGATAAACCCATACCCTCACCTCCACTAACCCCACTTATGCCATGTTGGCAATCCAGACTTACAAGTTGGGCATTGAATGGGCAGGATTAAAGGACGTGGGCTCTAAGGCAAATTGAAGGTCTAGATTGGTACTTTGTTTGCTCTCACCAAACAAACACAACAAACACAATGCAAAGAAGATTCAGCTGGATATAAATACCCAGGCCAAGACGCACAAGAAAGATATCTCTTTATCTAGTTTTAGTTCGTCTTTAATTTTCAAGTCTAGCTTTTGTACGAATTTTACTTTGTTAAGCTTATTTCCATTTTACAAGCATTGTACTAGTTAAAAAGTTAATGAAGGTTATGTTGTTAAGTTAAAATTTCCTTAGTAATTAATTCCATTATCACTTATTTATATAAATCATCAAAAAGATAAATGTACAAAATCTTGTCAAAGGAAGGGGGGGGGAGCATAGCAAATTATGGATGGCTATGGTTTTAGAGCTCCATGGGGAGCATTAGGTGTGTTTGTGATTGCTGAATTCATACAGGAAGCTTAAGGAGCTTGTAAGTTCCTTTAAGTTCCATTTTATTAAAAATCTACTGTAGCATTGCTTATTTGTGTCTTTTTGTGCTTATTTCCCTTGTTTCCTGTAACTTGTGCTTATTTACATTGCCTTCTTTTTATCATTGTATGTACATGCATTGATTCATTTTTTTTCTCTTGTTTTCTCTTAGACTTTTTCTTTAAAACTGTCTTTCTAAGCTAGTTCTTTTGATAATTTAATCAGCTTATTAGTGTGCTTATCTGTGTATGCCTTGTGCTTATTTATACTCTCATTTGCATGTTAGTTAAATATCCAAGCCCAAACCTCACCAAATCTGCCTAAAACTTAGATTTCTATACATTAAAGGGTGTTTGGCATAACAGCCAAAATGGGCCAGAATGGGTAAGTTAATGGGTTGGGGGTCTTTTAGTCAGTTTTAACTAGCTATTTTAAGTAATATTAATCTGTTTTAAAAGGGTGTTAGAGTTTAAATTTTATCTTTAAGGTCTCTAGTGTTAATTGTTTTAATCTGTTGAATTTTAGAGTGCTTAATCAGCTTGTTTGTTCATAAGTGTATAAAGTGCCTTTTGTTGTCCTTAAGGTACTTGTTTTAGCTCCTTAATGCAGTAAGGACATAGAAGCTTAAGTTTGATGCATTAAGTTTGCTTCTGTTTTCAAAATTTTCATCATTTTATAGTCAAAGTTCAGCTGGCGTATGAGATAAGCTCCATTAGTTTTTTAAGCATTGATCCTTAGTGCATTAGGTCATTAGGATTCATATTGCATCTATTTCAGCTTATTTTAAAGTTTGTACTTGTTTCACTAGCTAATAAAGAAGCCTGCATTTAGGGATTTCCCCTTTAAAAGTTAAGCACACTCATCATGCTGAGTGTGTCAGGCTATCTCATAAGCCAAATTCTTGGCTTATAAGTTTTTAAAACTCCAGTTAGATTTCTGATTAATAAGCCCTTAGGTAAAGCTTTAATCCCTTGTAACTCATTAGCTTTTAAAAATCCTTCTGAGTGCTTATTTTTAAGCCCAAATAGCCCATCATAGGCTGTTTGGTTCAATAAGTTACCCTGGTGCTGAGCCCATTAATAAGCCATATTCTGGTATTTTGCTGCTTATTAATTGATTCATTTTGTTTTTAGAGGCTTATCATGTGTGCTTAATTGTATGTGTGTTCTTACTTCACAAGTTTCTTAGCTTAATTTGTGTAAAAAGCCAAAAGGGAAAAGTCTTTTGGCCCTTTGGAATCTGCTTGTGTTAGCTTTTTAATAAGCCTTTTCATTGCTTGTTCCTTGTTCAAAATAGTTATAGAATGCTTTTTCTTATTACCTTTTATGTCCTCTTTTCCTTTTTCTAGATTATAGGTTCTTAAGTTTGCATCTTGTGGCTTAATAATATGCCACAAAAAGCCTCTTGTCTGTTTTTAGCCATTTTCAAGTCAGCAGCCAAAAAGCTTCTTATAAGCTTATTTTTCATTCCCATGTGCTTCTTTTTATCTACATTTGCTTATTGTATTTAGTTAAGTTCATGTTATTAGCTAGTTTGCATTTTTAAGCTTTTTACAAATCCAAAAAAGAAAAAATAAGCCATATAGCTAAATAAGCCATTCTGTCAATTTTAAGAGCTTTTTCCAGCTTATTTATAAGCTTTTGTAAAAACTTGCAGTTACAAAAATTGCTTATTTATAAGCCATTTTTAAGTTTGTAAAAAAAAATTTGAAAAAAAAATATAAAGGGGAAGGCCAAAGCCCCGGGTGAGCAAGACTCGAACCCGGGACCTCAAAGCCTTCAACCCTTATAAACCCCAAAGCCTCTACCGCTGTGCTACAATAGCTCATCCGGTAGTGGTTTGTTAGGTTTATTATTTAAGGGTGTTTTGGGCTTTAAGCTTACAGCCTACTTTTTGCTTATTACACAGCTTATTTGATAAGCTGTGTAAGGTTTTATATTTTTCATAGGATCTACATTCTTTTAGCTATTTTGTGTAATTTTTATAGAATTTTTTGTAAACGTTTAGTATTTTTTGTAATTTATTTTGTTTTAAAACTTTAAAAAATCATAAAAAATAAAATAAAAGTCAGAAAAATATAAAAAAAATTTAAAAATTTTCTTTTTTCATATATTTTGTAGGAAAAATATAAAAGTTTATGTAGGGTTAATTTTTCAAAAATTTTATTTTTAAAGAACGGGATTCGTTCCCGTTCTTGTCTTGACTCGTTTTTGGGTCAAACGACCTCCATTTTTAGTCTAGTTTTTTTTAAACTTCGTTATTTGTCATTTAGAATCTATTTTAGCTTTTAAATTTGTTCTAGGGTTGAATTTGCAAAATTTAGGTTTTTAGCCCTCGTTTTTCGTGCCCGTTTTAGGTTTTAAGTTATATAGCTTTCATTTTTAGGTTTTATTTAATCGTTTTTGCATATTTAACTTGTAGAAATAGAAAACCAATCATAATCTTGTAATATTCAAACAACGTTTATCAGTTCGTCATTCGATTTTCCATTCAAGCCTCGTTGGGACTTAACGACCCGGGAACTCATACTTCCGGTTACATATATATTTTATTTAGTGAATTATTAACCAATCCCCCCCTTGTCAAGGGTTATTGGGTTGATTAGTTTCTATACTATATTTATATATATATAATATTTATATACTATATTATAATATATATATATATATATATATATATATATATATATATATATATATATATATATATATATATATATATATTATTGACGAATCAGTAAACGATGGAATGAAAATCTTACAATTCATGGTTTACTAATTGATATTTTAAACATAAATAATTTGATTAATAGCTTAATGATTATGATTACGCATATACTATAAAGAACCAAAAGCAATGTCATTATGAAAGAAAATAACGATCTTCTTTGATCTTATAAATCTACAACATTGCTTTGTCCAAATCGCCTCCTAAATCTACATCGAGGTCTAAGAAAGTCATGTGGTTGCCTCGTGAAAAGAAAATATGTTCATCATTGTTGTAAACAACCTTGATTTAGATCCTGAAAGGATCCCACAACGGAGAAATGGAAAGACTACTTTTTTGCAAACATACTTGATGTGGAAGTTCATCTATGTATTAGAGAGGTGCAAATTATGGAAGATGTGTGAAGATTTTGTACATCAAATACCGCACATCAAGTGTCGTGCACGCACCCGTCCATGAACCATCCAAAGTGAGACTTGGGCTAGGAGCACTACTGGAAATACTTTGATCAAACGGTTCACCTTCAGAAACAATCTATATTGTTTCCTTACATTATCCTTACACCAACATTAGCATGATAGCTTGTCACATCGTGAACATACTAAATAAAAAGACGAACAATGCCTTGGTAATTGCAAACATGGCATGCTTGTTTGTAGAAGCTATTAAATGCAGCCGTAACCGAGTGACAGAGTCATCACAGGACTCACAGCCAAACATTTATCATCAAAGTTAGATATACTAAGACAACTAACGAAAGAAATCTAAAACCATATACCCTACACCAACACACAATTTTCTAAAGCGTTAGCGATAACATTATGGCGAAACCATGACTAAATCAACTACAAGTATTATGAATAATGATTCTAGGTGTAATTGTATATGACTTTCCATTTCTAATACCAATTAATTTATAGTTGTCTATAGATTTTATCACAGCCAAAATCCCTCTCCCATCCTATTTTTGTATATCGTTCTATGATTGTATAACTTTTAAAGTATGTGAGATGCAATGACTTGGCCATGTAAGCATCTTCAAGTTTCTTTATGAACATGTCATGTGAACACAAATGTATAGAAAAAAAGCATTGGGATGTTTAAATAGAAACCTTCCCTATAGTCTAAACTAAAATAAGAGTAATTTCAAATGACAAAAGGAAAAAAATATAAAAAAGACAAAGATATTTCATGAAAGTAATATATAGTATACCTCCAAGAACCCGTTTAGTCGCCAAGAATGCTACATCGATTTATTTTATCTTCCTCACTACGACATCATCTTGTGTGGCCTAAATACATAACACTAACATTTGCTAATAATGAGACCAATGATATTTATACCTAGAATCAGATACCGCGTTGAGAACAAACGACGGTGCCATTTTTGTGAGACATATTTTTTTAATGACAAAATAAAGACTAAACATGTTACGAAATCATGCATGGGAAACAACTACTACATAACATTATATTTACATACACATTACACAAACCATACACAAAATTGCACCACTTGACATCAATGGCTAATAATGTAAAACATGACCACTAAAGATAGAATATGTACATGTGCTGTTGGTTCCTCGTTTGGCGAAAGCCTTAAACTTTGGCATCCACAGAATTCCACCGGCAACGAAATCAACAAGAATCTGGAAAAAAAATAGTTTATACATAATAACATATACTTAATAAGTCTTGTGACTATAAACATGATTGAAAAATTCTCGAACTAAAAAAAACATAAAAACACGTATCTATTTTGCCAGATCCAAATATTACACACTTTATAGCATGCATGATTATACACAGATTCTATAATCAATAACCAACCATCACTTGCACCAAACAACTGCACACGTATAACATATTTATTAAAAAACATAAACAAACATCTACAGCTGGTGTCGTAAACCATAACATCAAAAAACTACCGGTAACATAAATACTTTAAAATATAGACACGCTCTTAAACGGTACAACGTAAACCGACATAGTTTTTGCCAAACCAAATCCATAGTGTTTCTATAAACTATAACACATCAAATTTGCTTGCACTTTTATTACTTTGAAACATAGACGAATCCTTAAACAACCAAACACGAACCTTAAACGACACAATTTCAGCAACTGCCATAAAAAAATCGTTATATGCTTTACTTTTCAAAACAACCTATATAAATCAGCGAATTACAGACTCGTGAAATCAACGCAACAATTAAACGCTTTTTTTATACTGTATAAAAGGGTAACCAAATCAACCCAAAAAACACAACACCACAACATGGAACAACCATATCCAAAGCAGACACACAAAAACCTACAAACTTACGACTAAGAACATGTACCTGTGACTTCACTAATTCATTTGGACCAAACCCTAAACTACGGCATGCACAAAATACCCAAGCTAACAACATCGACGAGAACCTGAAAAAATTCATCCATATATAAGAACACATAGTTAATGAACCTAAGCACGCCAAACATGATTGCAAAGTTACAAAACTCTAAAGACATAAAGACATATATAGGAACACACTTTCAGTTTGCCACACCCAAATAAAACAAAGTTTATAGTACTTATGATTACATGCAATTTCTATCAATGCTAAATGACTCTCACATACCCAAAACAGCAGGACATGCACAACATTTTTTAACCATCATTTACATACTACCATAGGTGTTATATCACCACCATTTCACATCCTACAAAACCACTATAGGTCTCCACAATGGACCAAGAATAAAAAAACACGTACATCAAGTGCCATAAAACATAACATCGTGAAACAACTAGTGCTTTCATAACTTTAAAACACAAATAGACACTCAAACACTCAAAAGTGCAGTGCCGATATAAACTATAACCTCGCAAAACTTATGGTAGTTCTAGGAATTTCAAACATGAACAAAGCCTTAAACGGTCAAGCACAAACCTTAACCGACACACTTGTTTGTAATAACTTTAATACAAATTATCATCTAATTTAACCTCGAGTTTGAAAAATATCAAATGACTGAATCATCATATCAACGCAAAGGATTAAACGCAATTGTTTAGTCTCACATTGTATAAAAGGACAACTAAACCAACCAGAAACACGCAATACTGTAACATGCCACAACCACATCCAAAGTATATATACAAAAACCTATAAAACTACAACATGAGACAACCTTACTTAACAAATCAACAATGAACATATACGCGTACATTCGTTACTAGAATTTTTTACTAATAGTTATGATATCTAAATCAAAATCAGGTACCCCGATAATCACTTCAACCTAAATCCCTAAAACAATAATAACTTTAAATGGAAAAATTAAAAGCAAACTAAAAATTTGCAACATGCAACAACCTTATGTCACGAATCAACAGTTTTGATCCGCAAAAAACCTAATCTTCAACACCATAAATGACAAATCAAGCAAACAAATATAAAGCTATCACTTACATGCAACCTGAAATGATCATTTGTTTAGCGTTATTGCTCCAACTCTAATAGTGTGTGTGTGAGTTGTGTCTCGATTCTCAATTCTGTGCCTGTGTAATGTATCTGTAATTGTTTGTGTGTGCATGTGTCTTTTTTTTCTCTTTCCCCTGTAAATACATTAGGGGTAACCAAAACGACATTATTTAGGTGAAGCAAAATATTTAACTAGAGGTATGCTCCAAAATGACATCGCATCACCCCAAAACAGTGTTGTTTTGGCAAAGGACACTCACAACCGGCCAGTCCCAAAGCAAAATGAAGATTTTTTACCTTTTCAAAATGTTGTCGTTTGCTTCACTATAGAATATAATGGTATTTTAAAATATAAGAAAATATAAAAACTTTTATTATCAATAAAATATACAAATAAAACAGTAAAACATAAAAGAGGGTTATTGAAGAATGTAAACTTTTGACATATGTAGAACTCAAGTGGGGGACACATCTGTATATATAGTATTTCTCGTGTTCGTGTGAGATTTCATATCGAGTATTTTCTAAAGAGACTTTGGTCGAAACAATTTCACAATGCAATGGGAATGTAAAAGTATGTATGATCACATAGAGTCTTGTAAATTACGATCAAATTTTTGTAGAGTTATGTGAGCCAAAATAATCTAGAAATGAATTTAAAAATGTGTGTTAGTGGTACGTTATATAAACCAACTTTGTTACTTGTATCCGCTATGAGGTCGTCCAACGAGTAGCTCTTTTAAATCCGTATCATTTCTATTTTTCCTTGCCAAATTAAGTTTATATTTGTACAATGAGACCATTGTACATATCAAGTTTGGAGGAATAGAAATGAGCTTTTATTGTTAAAAATATGTGTTAATGTGCTAAAAAATAAAAAAAATACATTAAGTAATAACTATAATATCCGATACGATAATTTGAATGCCGAGTTAATACGACATTCATGCCTAAGTATTAAAGTATATAAAGATTATGAGGCATTACATTACACTTTATATGCATTAACTAGTTGTATTAAAGAATTGAAGACTCTTGATTGATTCATGAGTTTTGCTTAGTAGGATTAAAAGTGACTAACTATAGGGAGAGTGTGCACTTGAGAAACTATTTGTTTTGTTAATATTCTTAATGTATACACCCATAAAGGTTATCCCTGTCTAAATCCTACCATTTTATAAACTCATAAGCCTTATGTTTTAACCCATCTTCCTTTTCGATTAGTTGCATCTAGAATCTAGTCATGGAGATGTGTATCCTTGTTAGCCTTAATTTTATTTAGTCAAACAAGAATGTTATTGGTCTTAAAAAGTCAAACTAGGCCTTGTACTGTAATAGGCTAGTCAGGTTCAACGGGCTTGGATTGTAATCTAAGTGTTTCGAGATCAAAGCCCAAGTTATGCCAAGCCCGGCCCAAGTTATAAGCCCACACGCCTACTAGAAAGGCTTGGGTATAAAAGAAACCCTATCCACACATGGAGAGGGTGTTGGTTGCATTTTCTCACACTTGTAACTCACCATTCTCTCTCTTAATCTAACATTCCTAGTTCTTTCTCTTTTCTTTTCTTTCTTTCATAACCGGCTTATTCAAGAGCTTATTCAAGTTTTCTTATTAGTCGTGAAGGATTAATATAAGGCCAACATGTGGTATCACTCGCCAAGGGGTGTTTAGTGTTCGATTCGTGGTTTAATAAGCCAAATTCGTAGCTTATTTTGTGTCAAAAACCCATGGCAAAAAGGGTTTTTGGATTTTGGTTTGTTCATTTTACTCTTTCCTTGATAGAGCTCATAAGTCTAGGCGTATTTTCTTGTTTGATACGCTCCAAAGTCATTTTTTAAGCTTATTACAATCGGCTTATTTTTCTTCTTCTTTTCTCTTGACGTGGTGTTTTCTTGTGTGTTTTGGAAGATACACAAGAGTCACGTCATTCTTATTGTTTGTTCTACAAACTAGCTTCTTAGTTTTCATAATATTTGTACTTCTTTTCGAGCTTATTTCCTGATTATTTCGGCTTATTTCAAGCCTCATTGGGTGCCTATTTCGAAGCTTCTTTGTGGTTTCTCATTTCCTATTTGTGGTCCACACCGGTCCAAATCAAGGGACCAAGATCCACATTTTGTACTTCACAACACAAGGACAAATTGTTTGTT
Source organism: Tanacetum coccineum (assembly GCA_026074375.1). NCBI lineage: Eukaryota > Viridiplantae > Streptophyta > Magnoliopsida > Asterales > Asteraceae > Tanacetum > Tanacetum coccineum. The sequence goes on along the minus strand of BQNB010062344.1, from coordinate 23,781 downwards.
AGTAAAAGTGGTCCTCACTCGATAGAGACATCAAGCGGAATATGTCACAGGTGAAGCGAAACATGTACGTTTAATTTTCAAGCGAAATATGCAGGTTTAACTTGAAGCGAAACATGTTAAAAATGAGAAGAGAAATATGTTGAATGTTAATCAAAATATGCAGCATTGAGGCCAAGCAAAATATGTTTAGAATCTTAAAGCGAAATATGTTTTAAACTCTCAAGCGAAATATGTCCAACATCAAGCAAAATATGCAGGATTGCGTTCAAACGAAATATGTATAAAAGTGAAGCGAAATATGTTGAAAATGTTAAGCGAAACATGTCAAAAGTTGAGCGAAACATGCAGGACTTTGTTCAAGCGAAATATGTTTAGAAGTTGAAGCGAAACATGCAATTTTGATTTTTCAAACAAAACAAGTTTTGAATCTTCAAGCGAAACAAGTTTTGAATATTCAAGCGAAACATGCAACTTTTATCCAAGCGAAATATGCAATCCTCAAGCGAAACATGTCAATTTTAATTTCACGGTTTTTCTATTGATTTTGTAAAATCCCGACAAGTAAACTTTTTCCTTCTCGGTTTTAATCATAGAGTTGTAAAATCCCGTGGAGTTAATTGCATTCTCTCTCACCACAATACAATCAACACTTCATAACACTTAAGATCCGATATCCATTTACAACTTCATCAAAATGTCAAATTCAAATATCAATTTGCAAACTCAATCATCGAATGCTCTTCATAATGCTATCATGGAAGCGGGTAGCAAAGATCGTCCACCAATGTTAGCACCGGGTAATTACGTTCAGTGGAAATCCAGAATCAAGAGATACATTGACACCAAACCTAACAGTGAACTCATCCACTATTGTCTCCAAAATCCACCATACACGTATCAATGGGCTGAGAAGACAGTTCCAGTTGCTGAAGGTAGTTCTGAAACAACTACAGAACACAGTTTTCTTCTTGTTCAATCTAAAAGTTCAAGAGGAAGACATAACTTTCAAGAATTAAATGGCATGAACAGTCTACGTGCAATTCACAGTCACAACTCAAGTTTCTCATAGAACTTTAAAAGATTGTGGTAACATGCCTATCTTCAGCCGAACATTCCTCAAGACTTGGATTTACCTAGAAATTCATCTTACCAAAGAAATAATTTCTCAGACTGATTGCAGAATACTTTGCAATACTATACACACACGTTTGAAAAATGTTTCAATTCAGAATTCAAAGCAGTATGCAGAATTATACAAGATTGTGCTCAAATAGATTTGTATGATGCAATGACCTTTAACATGGCTTCCCTCGGGACATACATGCTTGAGTTAATACTTCATCAAAAACGAACTCCAAAATTGTTGAACAAAGAAGTTGATTAGCAAACACAAGAGATCATTTACATCCAATTCCAGCATTGATGTTGATTCATTGAAAGTTGATTTAGTTATCATGTCAAAACACTTTTCTGAGAAAGAAGGCCAGCTAATTCAGAGAGTGCCATCCGTAGCATAATTGAGTAAAGGCTAATGAAGCTTGAATAGATGATCAATGACAAAAGGTGCATACAATCCAAATAACAAGATGTCCAAGCAAAAGACCGATGCATAGGCAGTGTGATGTGTTTCGAATTTCTTCATTCACACCTTCAAGTTCTTTCAAACAGATGTGAAGTTGAATAAGGCTCTCTAGACACTCATTCGGAACATGGTTCAGACGGGCAGTTGTCATGTCAATCTTTGGTCAGATGTTGTGATACTTTCACAAGAACCATTGCTAACTCACGTAGATCAGATACAAAGAAGCAACTATGACAAAGATGTGATTTCATCAGTGGGATCCAGAAACAGCCTTTGGGGGGTAAACACCAGTTCCCAAGTTCATCGAGTTCAAAGTGTTACCTTGGATTATGACAGTCAAATGACAGACAAGTACTTTGCTGAATACACTAGAGTTGAGGTTAAATACTTCAGAGATACACTACTCCAACACATGGGTAATGTTAAGGAGGTGATCCGTTGATATGAGGAAGGAAACAACGTCATCATGAGAGCAGGTATGAAAGGAAGTGTGTGAATAAAAGTGAAGATGCGCAGCTCAGCACGAGAGAGTGAAAGATTGATACTGAGTAAAAAGCCAAAAGATTTGGGAGATTTTTTTTTGCTGAATTTTGTGTGTTGACACGTCAAGCTGTTTAGGTACAGACTCGAGATCATGTGCAAGATAAAGACGCTCAAAGAGCAAGCTCAGATGTAGGGGAAATGATACAGCTGTGATGTGATGCTATATCACACCCATTTATGACGAAGAGGCCATTGGTTGTGGGAACATTGACTGCTGTGAATGCAAGATATCTTTGCGTATAGGATGAAAGATGAACATTAACTGAGCAAGTATGAAATGAATTGTGCGGTAGGGTGATGACCAGTATCCGAAACATGTCAGAGTTAAAAGTCCTATGCTTGATTTCTATACCAGATACAGACAACTGAATACTATCTCTCAAACCAATCACTCGGTCTGAAATATTTTGCTCAAGGAGACAGTTGCCAATTTCAAAGCTTTTTCAAGAATGAAGAGTAACCTTGATTTGCTCTCGACTTAAAGTATCAAAATCAATTTTAAAAATCAGGGGCAACATAGAGTTCAATTAGAGAGAATGAAACAAAGAATAAAGCCAAAGATTGTGAGAGAAAGGAAATGATGTAGTTTGAAACTATAAACATCGAATGTGTAAAATAGTGTGGCTACATTACGAAGGAAACTGAGATTTGAAAAGTAGCATTACAAAGATTTGTATGATTCTATTAAAAATCCGAAGATCTAAGGCCTACAGAACAGACAGAGATTTTTTGCTTGCTAATAATGCTGAATTAAAAGCTCAGATTCAAGAAAAGGTTTTGCAATTGCTGCTTTAAAATGACTAAGAAATTAAAAGGAAATAAGTGTAGATACTTAAGTTTGATAAACATCAGTCTTGGGGAAAACAGTGTTACATCAGTACGAAACGAAATCAGTTGTTAGACAACCGAATGCGTTTAAATCTACAAGGGCTCAAATGTCAAAACAACGGTTTGCCTCCCAAGTGATGTGAACAAGAATTTGTCAAAACCAGTCACTCAACATTATTTGCCTAAGAAACAGAAATCACCTTTGCAAAACTGAACACTGATAGCATCTAGCTTATCTAGGAATAGTTCTAAGAACATGTTCATATTTAGTTCAATGACATGGTGTATAATCACTATCTAGATGTAGCTAGAAAAAGATACAAAAAGAGATAGGGACTCAAACTAGTGTGCCTACTTCTGCGAGAAGTTATGGCATCGTCGTCTATCTCATTTAAATTTTGACACCATCAACTTGCTTTCAAAGAATAATATTGTGAATGGCCTTCCAACATTAAAATTCATCAAAGATCATCTGTGTTCTTCTTGTGAGCTGAGGAAAGCAAAAAGAAAGTCTTTTTACACTAAGACTACCCCGAGCTTAAAAAGACGGTTACAACTTACTTATGTGGTCCAACACGGGTAGAAAGCATTAATGGAAAGAAATATGTTCTCGTAATTATTGATGACTACTCCCGATATACTTGGACTCACTTTTTGAGGTCCAAAGACGAAACACCTGGAGTTCTTATAGATTTCCTCACACTTGTCCAAAGAGGACTTCATGCTCAAGTTATAACTGTTCGAACTGACAAAGGCACGGAATTTATTAATAAAACTCTTCATGCATACTTTGCAAAAGAAGGAATAAGACACGAAACGTCAACTGCTCGAACACCTGAACAAAATGGTGTTGTCGAAAGACGGAATCGTACTCTTGTTGAGGCTGCTCGAACAATGCTAAGCTCCACTAAAGTTCCTTTGTTCTTCTGGGCTGAAGCAATTGCAACAACATGTTTTACTCAAAACCGTTCACTTGTATTTCCTTAACATTAGAAAACACCTTACCATATCATCAATGCCCAGAAACCGTCAGTTAAGTTCTTTCACATCTTTGGTTCTCTTTGCTACATCGTCAGAGATGGTGAAAATCTTGATAAAATGAAGGAAAAAGGTGATGCATGTATTTTTGTTGGGTATTCTACTCAGTCAAAGGCTTAAAGGGTATTTAACAAGAGAACAAAGATGATAGTTGAAACAATTCATGTTAACTTTGACGAATTGACTCAAATGGCGTCAGATCACGTCAGTTCTGACCCCGATCCACAATGTTCGACTACGGTACTTGAACAAGACAACTTAAGTCCCGATCTACAAAGTCAAGAAAATATTCCTCAAGTAGCTGAGACAGTAACAACGTCAAATGAGCTGGAATTGCTATATAGTCTGATGTTCAGTGAATTACTCAATGGAACTTCTCCTGTTGTGTCAAAGTCTTCCGCTGTACATGCTGCTGATAATCCTGATAAACGTCAACAACATAACACAACTCACACTTCTACAACAACCGATGTTGCAGATCTACCTCCATTGAACATTCAATCAACACATCAAACTCCAACTCAAGTACCAACTGTCACTGCACCTGAGAACATTATTCAAGCAGAAACCAATATCAAAAATGCACAATTTGACGAAGATGAATTTATCAACATCTTTAGTACACCGGTACAAGAACAAGGGGAGACATCGTCTCGTCATGTTGATTCGTCAAACATGCATACTTTCTATCAACACCATCCTTCTGCACAACGTTGGACAAAAGATCATCCATTAGAACAAGTCATTGGAAATCCTTCTCAATCAGTTAGAACAAGACGTCAGCTAGAAACAGATGGCGAGATGTGTATGTTCGCACTCACCGTGAGTCGAACCGAACCAAAGAACATCAAAGAAGCCATGGCTGATTCTGCATGGATTGAATCAATGCAGGAAGAACTTTATCAGTTTGATCGATTAGATGTATAGGAATTAGTCGACATACCACTTTGCAAAAATGTCATTAACTTAAAGTGGCTCTGGAAAAACAAACGTGATAAAGAAAACACTGTCATTCGCAACAAATCTCGTCTTGTGGTAAGGGATATGCTCAAAAGGAAGGAATTGATTTCGAAGAGTCATTTGCACTAGTTGCTCGGTTGGAAGCTGTACGATTGTTCATTGCGTATGCTGCACACAAATCATTTACAGTGTACCAAATGGATGTTAAAACAACAATTCTTTACGGAACCTCCCTGAAGGAAGAAAGTGTACGTAACCCAACCAATGGGATTTGTAGACCCATATCATCCTGGAACAAAATTTATCGTCTTAAGAAGATGCAATAATATGATCTCAAACAAGCACCAAAGCCGTGGTATGATGAACTCTTCCAATTTCCTAGTATCCAACGAGATCTCAAAAGTTCTATTGTATCCAACTCATGTTCATAACTAAACATGGGGAAGACAATTGCTTAGTGTAAATTTACGTTGATGACAAAAATTTTAGTTCTACGAACCCAAAACTTTCAAAACGATTGGAAAACTAATGCACAACAATTTGATATGACTATGATGGGGGGAACTAAAATTTTTTTCAGGAATTTCAGATCCCCAATACCCTCTGAGGTATCTTTATAAACCAGCTAATATGCATAAGAGATACATAAAAAGCCTGTATTACCTCAAGTGATAGCATGGAACACCAAGGCTACACAAACACCTTGATGCTTGACTTGAGGTGGTACTCCTGGTCGACCAGAACTAAATATCGTAGTATGGACGGTCAAGCACTCCATTCCTAACAACAAGTAGACCGGATATTGTACATGCAACATGTTATTGTGCTTGCTATCAAGCGAAACCGACTGAGAAACATCTCACCGTGGTTAAACGGATCTTTCAGTACCTTAAAGACTCAATTAACATAGGTCTCTGGTATTCGAATAGGACACCGATTTTGAACTAACAGCTTTTCAGATTCAGAATCACTGGGTTGCTTAATTCATGTAAGAAGCACTATCTGGTGGCATAAAATTCTAGGTATGATAAGTTAGTCAACTGGCAAGCAGACCAAAAAGCAGGACTTTACCTCAATGTCTTTAAGCAGAAGCCGAGTATGGTGTCTATCTGCGTGATTCGCAACAAGTTCTATGGTCTCCAAGAATTCAAGCTCACAGATTATGGCTTCCACTTTGATAAATACCTATGTATGGGACTCAAGAAGCCATAGCCATCTCGTAGCAATCCAGTCCAGCATCATGTATACCAAAGCACATCGATGTCAGATATCCACTTCATAAAGGAACATGTTGAAAATAGTAATTGTATAATGAATCCTTTGTCCGAAACTGAATACCAGTTAGTCTGCTATTACTAAAGCTTTATCGAAGATAGGTTAAGTATCTTGTCCAGACGACTCGGTATGACATGTTTGACTCCAGATTGAACCTGGAGGTTCTGGCAATTGAATCTGCTTGATCCCTCAAACATCAATTTGTAAATATTTTTTATTCTCTCTTTATTTTTTATTTATAAAAATTTTGAAAAAAAATATACACAAATATAAAACCAACAAAAAGAAAATAGAAAAATAAAAAATCTAGAAAAACAAAACATAAAATCAGAAAATTTCAAAAATACCAAAAAGAATCTTCTCGACATGTCTCTTGGAATATCGATACATTACGTACCTAGAAATGTTGATTAACATCAAACGACACGGGCGTAGTAAATAAAGATCAATTAGAGTTACAAATCTTTCAAAACGATTCCATTTTTAAATTTTTATCTATGAACCTAATGTACATTTCAGTGCAGAACTCGGTTCTCCGAATGAAATAGGGGAAGTGTAACGCTTTAGGCGCTTATCTAAAAATAGAAGAAAGTCATCTATCAAGTTTTTAAAATCATTGAAACACAAATTTTTCAAAAAGAACTTTCAATTCAAAAATTGTCTAACAATATAATTTTTGTGGTAATTTTTTTCCATAAAAAGTGGTATTTGTTAAAATTGTGTGTTCAACACTCCCTTCCTCGAATAATTTTTAAAGAACTGTAGTACGTAGAATGTCATTTTATGTGAATCAATTTCTGAGGGGAGTTTTTTTTAAAACAAAGCTTTTTAATGTGTTGGATATATCTCATAAATGTCAATTTTATGTATCCAAACACATTTTGTGAAATTAAAATGTGGAAACTTATAATGTCAATTATTAATAAACATTGTTCACTAAGGCATCTCACTCCGTCTTCAACAGTTTGTAGTGTCATATCAATTTGTCATTCCAATGTCAAGTTTTAATAAATATTGGTATCCCACATAGACTATTGAAGGGAGCTATCGGAATCTGAATTCATGCAATATCGTAGTATAATCTTTCTCTACATGAAATTTTTCATGTCAAATTTGAATCAATTAGTATTTCAAATACTGAGTGTTTTATTATTTAAAATAAGGGGAGCAAATTGTAATTAAAAAATGATATAGACGAATGTGATATTTAAGACTCTAAGTGCAACTATTTCCTTCATGTGCTAAACAATTTCGAATCTTGGAGCACTTTGTAAGGGGGAGATATTTAGAAAAATTATCACGCAGCAAAAATGGTTTTATGGTTCGAATCTCTATACCCAACAAACCTATTAATTTCACGATGATTCTGAAGTCATAAGGTGGTTAGGCTTAGGTATAATCTACGATCCAAACAGAACCAAGGAATTCTACCGGATACTACAAAGTTAAAAAGCAGTCCTTAGGTATGATTGAGATGAATAGTGAATATAAGGTAAAAATGCCGACTAAGATAGAGCTAACACTGAAACATCACAACAAGGTGTTAGTAAATGACAATCTTGGGGAAGTCATTGAAGGGTTAAAGAATGACAAAGAAATGTATGGATAAATGGGTGAAAAGAAAGAAGCCCATCCATACAACATAGGCAGAAACCAGGTGACAATACATAATCTATTAAAAACACAATAAGATTTGTTGAGATTGAAAAAGTCGTCATGACCCAGTGATGCAATAACAACCCTTCCTAGCCATTCGGGTTCTCTCAAAAGAAACTGTCTCATTGTTACATATACACACGTTACTATTAACATCCACTCCGAGATGTAATATTAAAATAGGTGGCAGTCTGCCCAGCCTCCGATTACTAAAACCAAAAGTGCACAAATCGAGTCTAGAGCCAGAAGAGATCAAATTATAAATCTCATTAGGACACAATGTCAAAATACACTTGTTGAACAACTTAAAGTTCATAAGTTGTAACAAAAAGTCCTACGCATTATCCTTGAGATCTTGCCAGAACATCCGAGTGATACTTAAGTATTCACAGTGAAGGTGGAAATCCTGCTTGAGCCAACATCAAACATTCTCTTGGTAGATGACTTGCAAGGTTCTATATGAATCGAGCTTGTGATAACTGTATATCAATTTTGGTCCAGTAAATGAATTGACGACTAAATTAGAAAGATAGTAACTATTTGATTCACTCTTACCGTGTTGTCTGCTTTTAGACGTTTCGGTAATGAGAACTAGCAAGCATGGTGAATCTAATACATATGTGTTAGAAGATCCTACGCTTTGAGCTGGAAACCCTGTCAAGGAGATTCTTTGAATCTACCTGATCACAGGTATAGTATTTATACTATAAAACAAGAAACCAGAGGTTAATGCAACCGAACTCAAGATGAATGACAAAACCATATTCATCTTTTATTACTAACTGTCTTATTTCATGTTTAGACGACAGTGTTGCAGCCTCATTCCAGTGAAGTCGGATTCATAAACAACATTCTCATACTCAAGCTTTCAAAGTCAATCATTCAACATCAAGATAGTTAATTCAAAACTTCCCCACCATCAAAGAGCCTCAAAGTCAAATAAAGAATCGTCTATTGGGGAAGATTGTTAGACTTATAATCATATATGTCAAACAAGAATGTAACAAGTATGAGCATGTTGGTCAAGAGCACAAGTTGATCAAGGAAGTCAAATCAAGATGATTCAAGTCAAGGAGATGAAGCAAGATAACAATCTTAAGTACTCAAAGTCAAAAAGATAAAGGCTCATGATCAAGATCACAAAGCATGAATGAACAAAGCCATTACAAACAAGACAAGACCAAAAACAAGGCAAAGCATAAACGTCAAAAGTCATATCTTCGACGTCAGGGGAGACAATGATAAATCAAAGCAAACTCCTACAAGAATGTCATCAGTGGTACGGAGGAGTTTGAAGAAAAAGACCTCAACATTAGGGGATATTGTTAGCCTTAATTTTATTTAGTCAAACAAGAATGTTATCGGTCTTATAAAGTCAAACTAGGTCTTGTATTGTAATAGGTTAGTCGGGTTTAATGGGCTTATATTGTAATCTAATATTGTCCGTGTTTCAGGCTCAAGGCCCAAGTTATGCCAAGCCCCGCCCAAGTTACAAGCCCACACGCCTACTAGAAAGGCTTGGGTATAAAAGAAACCCTCTCCACACATGGAGAGGGTGTTGGTTGAATTTTCTCACACTTGTAACTCACTATTCTCTCTCTTAATCTAACATTCCTAGTTCTTTCTTTTTTCTTTTCTTTCTTTCATAACCGGCTTATTCAAGAGCTTATTCGAGTTTGCGTATTAGTTGTGAAGGATTAATATAAGGCCAACAATCCTTGCCAAGCTTATGATAGTATACTCACCACGATTTAGAATTTAAGCGATTCACTAAATGTTACCACATAGATTAGTGGAGTGATATGAGTGTCTTTATTACCCGTTACATGAGATGCTTGGTTGTGCGTACTTTTAATTGAGTAAATTATATCATGGACTTGTGTTTAGGAAAGGTTTTTATAAAAAAATATAGAGTCTACTTGCGGACAAGTTAAAGTCGAGTGGAGGGATCAAATAAATACTATATTTATACATTATTTATCTTATGTATTTTGCTCATTTACAATACTTTTATCTAAGAATTGTTACTTAATCGTTTACTTTTATTATTCCTAGGGAAAAGGGAGCAAAACCAGAAAAGACATGAAATTGGTATGAACTGAAGTAAAATAAAGAAAAGTGGAAGATTTGGACATGTTGCACGACTTTAGCCATAACTCATTCGTCCGAATTTCGTTTAAAATGATTCAAGAGGCCAGGGAAAGGAAAAAAAGATCTACAACTTGAGAGTGAATACGACTCTTGAGATTTGTTAAATACGTCGTATTGGAGCAGGTGATTGGAGCCCAAGTTTGACATCTTAAATACGGCGTATTTTACTAAATACGTTGTATTGGGCCCGGTTTCAGAAACCTATGAATATAAGACCTAAAAACAACATAAGGGACATCCTAGGTCATTCCCGACCGACCTAAAGGCGATTTCTAGTAGAGAAAACCACTATTGAAGGCCATTCCATCCACGAAGAGCATCTCAACTCATCATTCATTACTTTATCATTCGGTTTGAACATCGTTTTGTCTATGAATTTATTTTCATTATCGTTTGATTATACTATGTTTATGTTTTCTAAGACTAAGGGCTACCACCCTTTGGTGTTAGCTGAGTTTATGAGTACAATGTTTATTTAATCCATTGTTTACTTGGATTTAGTGTGTTTTTTACTCTTAGATAATTTTATGATGTTTACCGCTCAATTAATATACATGTTTGCATGCTTATCATGCATATGTATATTGCTAGATTACTTACTAGAGATTGAGGACCTTTGACTTGTAATCCTTATCATGCTGGGTTAGGGTTGGAAACGACTATAAGGAGACTGTTTATCAAATTCCACATTAGGACTAGAGTAAACCAAACCATAGGTTAGATAGAACATAACTAAGGCATGCATGTTAGTATAGTGCTTTATAGAGGTGGATCAAACCGTAAGAAGTAGGCGGGTAAACAGGAAAACCTTACCAGCAACCTTTATTAATGATCAGTGGGACACCACAAATAAATCACATAAGTTTAGTTGAAGAACATAATGCATAGTAGTTATTGAAGCTCTAGCGTTTTACGCGATCACTGCATATGCACTAGCGTAACATAAAGCTAATGGTGCAGGTCTTACAAGTGCGGTGGTAAATCCCAAACAGTAGAGATAGATAAGGATAGAATAAGTTAACTGTAACCATATGGCCTTGTCTACAAATAGTTATTGCCAACTTAAATAAACTAGATCATTGCACTAAGTAAACATGAATAAAATTAATATGGTATGATGAACTCGACTAGAACACTTATCACTTTCCTTTACTTGATCACAAATACACAAATTTACTAGCTATTTCTTAGTTTAATTATGTAGATTAATTAGATATAAACAACTCATACCAACCTCTGAGGTTAAACCCCTTTTTAATGATGTAGAATCCTTTAGATTAGCTATGAAAACATAAAAAAAACAAAAAAAAAAAAAAAAAATTAAATTAATATAAAAAAAAAAAAAAAAATAATTTCACACACTCATTGTGATGAACCCGCTAGTTTTCATATTCACTAGCTACGTACGTGATACGAACCGGCTAATAATTTTATTAATAATGAAGAAAAAACAAAAACAAAGAACAATGAAAATTTTCCAAGTCCTCAGACCTGTTCTATTCTCCCTCCCCCCCCACTATTAATGACTTTACAAATCAATATAAATCCTCTATTTATGATAATCCTATACTTGTAGACAAGTCGGATCCTAATATTTTACTAATAATAATATCATATCTATTAATAGACTTAAAACTATTTTAATATTTATTCCTTAATTAATTATTCCAGGATAGCGTTTCTATTACTCACGCCCCGCACCTAAAAAACACCTTGTCCGCATGAGTGTTCCTTTTAACTATTGAGCCACGTGATTCTGGGATCCCTAACTTTGTCGTATGATTTCCTGGTAGTGTAAATTCGGGAAAATAGCAAACTTGTAAGAAGATGTCGAGGCAATGATGTTTCGTGTTCCTGGATTCTGAGTAATTGTTTTCTTTCTTCACCCCTTGAAAATTAAGTCTCCTCAAATAGGACCTTGAATTCTTTATCCCAACAATTAAGTTGCCAGCCCTCCACATGCGCACCAAAATAATTTCGTTCAACCCTTAATGTATTGCTATTCCCTATCAATTCGCCGCTTGCTGTGTTCACCTCGATTTTTGTTCCTCAAAACATCGGTTGGTTGCATTCCTTCAACAAATAGGACACCAGAATCTGTACACGGCTTATGTCGCTCACCATTCATGTCATTCGTTGTCCCTGGATCGAGTTTGTTCGATCCTTCCACATCCCAAATACTTAGGCCTCAAGTTTTTTCCCGTAGTAGAGCTTGAGTCATGAGTTTAGAAATTCATGCAAATTACTAACCCAATTATCATGCATATGCTCGTCGTTTTGATGGTTACATTTGGGGCAAGATCTTTACTGCTACCTGGTAATTTGTGGCACATGATCCAAATGTGTTAATTTTGATTGAGCATCGGTACCAAGCATTATTGCTTGAGTTCCTCAAACTTCGCATCCGATTCTTCCTTCATAGCTTTGATACTCATATCTAACTTTCCAATACCGTCGTCAATCTTCTTCTTCAAAGCATCCATGCTTGCTTTTGTTAGTCCTGACTTTTGATGAACAATATCCGATGAACAGTAGCCGATCAATAGTTTTTTTTTGAACCCATAGATTGAAAAGCTCTGATAACCTAATGATTAACGAATCGGCTGATAATTTTTATTAATAATAAAGAAAAAACACCACAAAAAAAAGAACAATGAAATCTTTACAAGTCCTCAGACATATTCTTTTCTTCCCCCATAATAAGAATTACTATCTTTTAATCTCTATTTATAATAATCCATTTACTTGTTGAAAAGTGGATCATAATATTTTCCTAATAAAAATTTTAATATTATATTAATTGAAAAGTATTATTAATACTTATTTAATATCTATTCCGCAATTAATTATTCAAGGATCGTATCAGTACGATGGGGTACAATGCCCGTGAGTATTTGTCTAGTTTGGGTTGTGATGACATCAAATAACGTCACATTATTAGCATCATTTATCCCATCTATATTGCTCGTTTTACATTATTTTATATAAGATTTGATATTTAATTGTTTATATTTGTTAATCTCAGTTATTATCGAGCAATTGTCAAAAGATAAAGAGAGAAATGTTGCTTTGGGTGCATAAACGAGGATATTCATACGAAAGTCTAATGATTACTAGAACCAACACCCCACACCCCACCTCCTTTCCTTAAACACCCCTGAAAACCAATACACCGTATCATCTAGACAAATATGTCTTATCCCTAGTTTGGACAAATCAAGAACCATTGCTCATGACTTTGAAGATTACGTCTTATCCCATATCAGCAGGGACTCGTCGTACGATGTATACTTTGGTAAATTCGGAACAAGCACGACTTACAAGCCAATTCGGCGTATCCAGAAGGCCCTAAATAAGGTCCGTATGCACTACTTACAGCCAATACGGCGTATCCAGAAGGCCTAATACGTCGTATAAGGAAGCAGCTAATGAATATTCTAGAATATTATAATCACGAAGCCCATGCCAAGTTACCCAATACACTGTATCGAATCCTTCTAATATAGCGTATCGGCCCTTTCCCAGAACTTATAAATAAAAAACCCTACACTCGGTTTTAGGAGGTACAGAAACCTTTAACCATAAAATATGATATACAGACGATTTTAAGAATCCAATAAGGTCAACAAGTACCTCAAGTCAATAGAAAAGCTCTTGTAATCTTAATACTACGCTATACGTGTTCGGTTAGCGTATCATTTTCTTTACTTTAATCATTCGTCTATGATACTGTGTTTTGTTACAATGACTATGGGCTAATACTTGTAGGTATTAGCCATGTTTATGATGATTTAATGTTTAGTTTGTTTATATTGATTATTTACCTTTTCATTGCATGTTGATTATGTTTATCACTTCATATTTTTTTATGTTTGATTATGTGTTTAATCTGTCATTCATCTGGATCTAGAACTGCGCCGGAGTAAGACTAGAGTCTAGGATAAAACTACATACAGCTTATTTATGTGACTCTGGAATAACAAGAGCACAAATTTAAGCCTCGATTACTACCTTAGTTATGTGAGTGGTAGACTAAGTGGTGACTTAGGATTACAAATAACACCCTATTTCCTTTGATAGTGGTTTGGACCATAGACTAACAGTATATATATAACGATTGGACATAAGTCGATAAATCCTCGATGAGCTAGGTTTTAATATTCACCAAGGTTGTCTCCTAAGATAGATTATAATCAACTGTGTATGCTTTATGAAGATTTAGGTTAATTGTGACATGATTAACTTAATAAAGTTTAGGGAGAAAAATCACCTAGGCTTAGGGAATGACATAACACCAACGAAGTAATACAATCATTGCACACATAAACAATTTCTAAATTTTATTAGATTAAACTGGCTAATACGTTTTCTTTACATTAGTGCTCGACTGCTTCTTTATCGTTTGTTTATTTGCTTGTGTATGTTAATTATCTTATTTAGTTAGATTAAACCAAAACTCGTGCCAGTCTCTCAGGCTGAAAACCCCCCTTTGCTTTAGATTAGGTTTAATTATGATTAATTAGGACTTACATAGACAACTAAAATACTGATAGATTTAAGTATTAACGCTCGCTCTTAGTGATCGACACCTTACTTAACAACGAACCTAAAATTGATCAGGTACACTGCCCGTTAGTGTTAGTTAATAGGTAAAGTCAGTAAAATATAAATAGTAAATCTTGATACAAACATTACCTATACATAATGACACACATCAAGTTTTTTGGCGCTACTGCCAGGAAGTGAAATTGTTTAATTCTTGTTTATTAGTGTTTTAGTTTAGATTTAGTGTGTTTAGATTAGTTTAGTTTGCATTTGTGTTATTTGTATGTTTTGTTTGTTTTTCTGCATTATTAGTTCTTGTTGTTTTTCTTCTGATCGAATACATGAATACGACGTATTCATATCTTTGGATACGGCGTATCACTTTTCAAAAATCAATACATCATATTGCACATCAAACATCAATACAACCTATAAGTTTACTGAATACGGTGTTACGACAGTCTAATACAACAATAAGTTTAGTTAACTTTTTTGTTTCATTTTCTAGAATAGTTTTACTTCAAATTATGTCTTTTGTTTCAAGAGCCGCATTTGGATTCCCTCCTTACCAGTTAGCTTATCCGGTAATGAAGTTGACTATGGATGAAATAGTGGCTAAATTCATCAATGAAAGCAAGCGGGTACACGAGGAGATGGAGACATTTATTAGAGAATTTAGAACAACCAACGAGATTTTATTAAAGGAGCAAAACAACTTGTTAAGTGAGCTGAAAATTAATGTATATGAATTGTCAAGAGTTATAGGTAACACTTTGTCTTTAAGAAATGAGGTCAAAGGAGTGACTACAAGAGGAGGAAAAAGAACAGCTGAGGTTACCAACAATAAATAAATCAATGAGACTAATAATAACCATAATAAGCCTTCTAGATTTCAACACAACGAGCAGAAAAAACCTCAAGTCGTTGTAGAAAATGAATCCCTAAAAGCTTAGGAACAAATTATTCAACCTACAATAGAAATACAAAAACCATCGGTTCCTTTCCCAAACCGACTGAAAAAAGAAAAGTAAGAAGCACAACAATAAAAGTTCTTAGATAATCTAAAACAACTCCACATCAACATCCCATTTATCGAAGCCTTGGTACAAATGCCAAAATATGCTAAATATCTAAAGAATTTACTGACGAACAAATCCAGACTTGAAGAAGCATGTACGGTGATGATGAATGAGAGATGTTTTGCTTTTCTACTAAAAAAATTGCCATCAAAAGAAAAAGACCCAGAAAGTTTCACTATTCCTTGTCAAATTAGTGATTTACATATTGATAATGCATTAGTAGATCTAGGAGCTAGTATAAGTTTAATGCCTTATAAGATGTATGAAAAATTAGGTTTAAGGGAACCAAAACCAACTAGAATGAGCTTAGAACTAGCTGATAGGTCAATTCAGTACCTAGAGGATTAATAGAAAATGTCCTAATTAAGATAGATAAATTTATCTTACCTATTGATTTTGTTATTTTAGACATGCCAAAATACTCTAGAATTCTGATAAACTTAGGGAGACCCTTTTTGGCCACTGCCCGTGCTATGATTGATGTATTTGATAAAAAATTAACACTTAGGATAGGTGATAATCAAGTCACTTTTTATATGGAATAATCAATGAAAAGACCTTCTACCAAAGATGATGAATGCTATAATATTGATTATCTTAATGAAACCATTATTAAGGAAACCCAAGTGTTATTAGAGAAAGAACAACTAGATTCGTTTTTAGTTACTAATCTGGAAAAAACATTACTCAAATGGATCAAAAAAAATTTAATTATATTGTAGAAGGATTTGTTGATGATGCGGAAGTAAAACAATCAATACGGCATATTGATATTGTCGATACGGCATATTCAATGAGTCTGGAAGTTGAGGGTGCTAAAAATACGAGTAACGATCATCTTTATTCAGCTAGCACTAATGAGATTGATGAAAAGAAACCTGAACTTAAAGATTTACCATCTCATTTAGAATATGCATACTTATACAATGATACAAGTTTTCTTATAATTATCTTGTCTAAATTATCCGGAACAAAAAAAAGATTACTCTTGCAGGTACTAGAAAAGCGCAAAAGAGCAATAGCTTGGAAGATGTCAGACATTAAAGGAATACGTCCATCATTCTGCACGCATAAAATACAGATGGAAGATTATTTTAAGCCAGTTATTCAACCTTAAAGGCGCTTAAATCCTAAAGTTCAAGATGTGGTGAAAAATGAAATTGTTAAGTTGCTTGATTCAAGATTAATTTATCCAATCTCGGACAGCCCATGGGTCAGTCATATTCATGTTGTTCCAAAGAAAGGGGGAATGACTGTGGTTTTGAATGATAATAATGAATTAATTCCCTCATGTATGGTTATAGGATGACGAGTTTGCATTGACGATCATAAACTAAATGATGCCACCCGAAAGGATCACTTCCTTCTTTCGCTTATTGACTAGATGTTAGAACGTTTATCTAGAAATGAATATTACTGTTTCCTTGATGGCTTTTCAGGATTTTTTTTCCAGATTCCAATTGCGCTTGAAGATCAAGAAAAGACGACGTTCACCTGTCCATATGGAACATTTGCCTATAGAAGAATTCTGTTTGGACTATGAAACGCACCAACAACCTTTCAGCAATGCATGATGGCGATCTTCCATGACATGATAGAAGATTTTATGGAAGTATTCATGGACGATTTCTCTGTATTCGGTAACTCTTTTAATAGTTGTCTTGCCAATTTAGATAGAATGCTTGCTAGATGTAAGGAAACTAACCTTGTGTTTATTGGGAAAAATGTCATTTTATGGTGAAAGAAGGCATAGTATTAGGACATAAAATTTCATGGACAATAATTGAAGTAGATAAAGCTAAAATTGATGTGATAGCTGAATTACCTTACCTAAAAAACATGAAAGGTGTTAGAAGTTTCCTAGGGCATGCAGGTTTTTATCATAGGTTTATTAAAGACTTTTTTATGATATCCAGGCCTATGACACAACTTTTACTAAAAGACGCAAAATTTGATTTTTCTGTTGATTGCAAAAAGGTATTTAATATTTTAAAAGAAAAATTATTTACTGCACCTATTATAATATCTCCATATTGGAATATGCCTTTTGAACTAATGTGTGATGCTAGTGATTTTGCTGTTGGAGCTGTATTAGGACAACGAATAGATGAAAAATTCACGCCAATCTATTATGCTAGTAAAACATTAAATAATGCTCAAGAACATTATACCACTACTGAAAAAGAACTTTTTGCAGTCGGTTTTACGTTTGACAAATTTCGTCCTTATCTTATTTTATCAAAAATCACGGTTTACACTGATCATTCTACTTTGAAGTACTTATTCAATAAACAAGATGATAAACGTAGGCTTATACGATGGGTTATACTACTACAAGGGTTCAATATTGAAATCAAAGATAAGAAAGGGGCTGAAAATTTAGCCGCGAATCATTTACCTAGGTTAGAAAATTCTCACATGGAAATGTTGAATGAGAGGGAAATAGCCGATGAATTCCCTAACGAGCATTTAATGATGTTAAAAACTAAGTTAAATGATGATGAACCTTAGTATGCGGATTTTGTCAATTATATTGTTAGAAAGGTTGTTCCCCCAAAATGGAAATCTAAAAAAAGAAAGAGATTTTATTCTCAAGTGAAAAGCTATTTATGGGATGAACCTTATGCGTTTAAACTGTGCTCATATAATATAATAAGAAGATGTGTGGCTGGGAGTGAAATCCTTGAAAATTTAGCGCACTGTCATTCAGGACCAACTAGAGGACATCATAGTGCTTATGTTACAGCAAGAAAAGTTTATGAGTATGGATTTTATTGGCCTAGTATTTTTAAAGATGCTAAAGGATACGTAATGAAGTGTGACGCATGTCAAAGATCAAGATATATATCATCAAGGAGCGAAATGACTCAAAATAATATTTAGGTATGTGAAGTATTTGATATTTGAGGATTATAATTTATGGGACCATTTCCTGATTCAAAGAGCAATAAGTATATATTAGTAGCTGATGGGTTGAGGCTCAAGCATTACCAACTAGTGACGCGTGAGTGGTAGCTAAATTTTTAAGAGGATTATTTGCTAGGTTTGGAGTCCCTAAGGCTTTGATTAGTGATAGGGCGCATTTTTGTAATTCTCAGCTTGAAAGAGCTTTGCAAAAGTATGATGTAACTCACAAATTGAGCACGACATATCACCCTCAATCTAATGGACAAACTGAAGTTACCAACAGGGCTATCAAATGTATTTTGGAGAGATCAGTCAGGTATAACCATAAGGGCATGTCAGAAAAGCTTAATGATGCATTATGGGCCTTCAGGACAGCCTACAAAACACCAACAAGATGTACGCCTTTCAGGATGGTTTATGGTAAAGCATGTCATCTACTCGTGGAAATCGAGCATAAAGCGTATTGGGCATTAAAGAAATGTAATATGGATTTAACATTTGCTAGTAAAAATCTTTTTATGTAACTTAATGAGTTAGCTGAATTAAGAGACGGGGCTTATGAGAACGCTAGAATTTACAAAGAGCGAACTAAGAAATGGCATGACTCTAGACTTCGTGGGGATAAAGATTTTAAGGTATAGGACAAGGTGCTATTATATAATTCTCGTTTAAAAAGGTACCCAGGTAAGCTTAAATTGAAATGGTACGGTCCGAATATATTTAAAACGGTATACCCATATGGGGCTGTAGATATTATTGATAAGAACGACATTAGTTTCAAAGTCAATGGGCATCGATTGAAGATATATTACGAAGGAAATATTAATGAAGAGGATGAGGAATTTGTCGAGCTTGTGACAGGAACAACGTAGAGCTGAAGGGAGTCTAACTTAAAGACTTTTATGTAAACAAAAGTGCTTGCCGGGAGACAACTCGGAATGTAATTTCAATTTTGTATCGAGTATATCTTCCAAGGTTATCGATACGGCGTATTATATTCCATGGATACGGCGTATTGATCAACCTGGATGTTATCCTTTTATTTTTCTAGTACTTTAAAACTTTATTGTCAGACTTGCCAATACGGCGTATTCAGTTTTCTGAATACGGCGTATCTGACCTCTGACCCGTATGGTTTATTTTTCTTACAGGTATCGATACAACGTATCTTGAAATATGGATACGTCATATCGACTTCCTGTACAATTATCATTTTTAGTTTACTTTTCTAATCGACGTTTATTCGTAGATAAAACTGCAAAGTTTTCTTGATACTTAGACATGAACATACTGAAAAAAATGATGAAATTGGTGGTACAAATATAATCTGGTACCTTATGTGTGTTGTTCGTGCTAGGATTCAGACTCGCTTTTTTCAACACATATAATTGCTCGCATACTTATCATGGATGATCATACCGAGCAAATCCCAGTGGAGTTTTTCTGTTCTAATTCTTTTTACTTTTACTGTATTTCATGTTATATTTATACAAAGAGACCGTTGTATATCTCAAGTGAGGGAAGGAGAATTAGAACACTACTTGTCTTTACTTTTCATAAATAATATGCCTAATTTATGCCTAAATTTTAAAAAAATTTAGCAAATTTTTGTGAGATTATTAGTTGCATAACCCGCACACATAACCCTTATTTCCATATTGTGAGGATTAAGCCTATTCTGTTTCTCATATTTTACCTAAAATTCCACAAATATATAAGTGTGTTGGTGATTGTATTAAACTTTAAAACTTGGTTTGGTATACTATTCGAGACCACCATAATGAGTATTATTTTTATAATTTGAGTGATTTGTTTAGATTGGTAAATTTCTAGGATTAAACCAAATAGCCTATTCCATTTTCATAAAAATATTGTGTTATTAACTAACCACACTGGTTAGTTAACCCCCATATAAAACCTTTTTTGTTTACTCTTATTTTTACAGTAAGGTACCCCTAGAAGAACTTTCTGAGCCATTCCTTTCTTTTGTTACACCACCAAAATTTGTTTCGTTACACATTTACACCTTAGCTTACCTTATAGATTAAAGTCCTTAATCGGTTGCTAGTTGCTTTTGTGTAAAAGTATATACTTCTTGTGTTCGTGTGCGTATTTCTTATCTTTGGTTAGGTCAGGAAATTGCACAATGCAATGAGAATGTGAAAGTAGTAGTTGTCTTTTATTTTTCGTATGTTACTACTTTCACTATTATAATCGAAAATATTTTTTAGATTTATTATGATCGTGAAGTGGTGAAATTTTACACCTTATTTTGTTTTCTAGTGTTTAAAACAAAAAAAAATCGAAACAATAGAAAAATACAAAAAAAATGTAAGAGAGAAAAAAAGGAGAGGTTTTGTGAGATAATCGGTTCATCTAAACTTAACCGATTTTATTATTTTGTGAAATGATCGATTATTCGTTGGTACGTGTTATAAACCAATGATGTAAAGTTATGTTGTATTTTATTTAATAGTTGGTCGCATTATAAACCAACTATGTGTTTTTTGTATTAAATGGTAGATATCACCACTATTGTTGTACTATATTATGGATGATTGGGAGTTGGTAGATATGGGAATGCCAAATAGGTTTATTTTGAAAGATGATTAAGAAATCTTTGAGTCTAATTCGTGTGTATCAAAGCGTGTGTTTTCCGTGTTAAAGCGTGAGTTAGTCGGTGATTTGTGTCTTTTTCATGGGTATGGTCGGGAAAGTAGCTAGAAACACTATTCTTCATTGTTTAGACTTAATCCAGAGCTGTATTCGAGAGTGTGCGAGATGTTCTACCATACAGGGGTTCAAATTTTTAAGAGCCTCAAAATATATACCACGTTATATATTTGGGGACTCAAAATTCACTTCCAAAAAAAATTGTTACTGTTGTATAATCTTATATTGTAAATATTTGTTAAAACTTAAGATAGATCATCAAAACACTATGATTTTGGTTTTCATAGTTGGTATAATATATTTTTAACCATTGTATTTACTTATAGCATAAGCTTTCGCACAGGGCCTTCGTTCGCTTAGCTACGACACTGAATTAATCTATTTGTTTTGTTATTTTATTTTATATATATTTCCCATGCCTAATCCCTACCATATATCGTACTTCATCCTAACATTTGGTTTTACTCGAATGAGGGAGTGAGAAATCACAAGTGTCTCATTCATAGATTTGAATGTGTATGTGTGGTTTTGTCGCCCTTGTTGGTATAATACTATTGGTGAAGATTACTTGTTCCTATTATTTATCTTATTCGAGTTTAGAAGTGAGCAATCACAAGTGTCGTGGTCATGGATTTGGGCGTGCATTTGTGGTTTTGTCGCCCTTTCTGGAATATTGGTATCGACAGAGACTAAAAAGAATGATCAACCCTTGAACCTTGTTATATTTACCTAATTTACCCTTTTAGACTAGTCACTCCTTAGCTTTAGTGGTGGAGATGTGTATCCTTTCCAAGCTATTGATAGAATACTCGTCACGGCCGAGCAATTGAGTGAACTACTAATTGTTACCACATAGATTAGTTAATTGATTTGAGTGATTTCATTTCCTATTTCGTGAGGTGTTTGGTTGTGTGCTAGTAATTCAGTAAAAAATGCTTAAAGAAAAAATAAATCCTTGTGAATTGGGATACATTTTCATAAGATATTTCTAAAGTCTACTTGATGACAAGTAGGATTCAAGTGGAGGGATATTTGATGACATCGAATAACGTCACATTATTAGCATCATTTATCCCAGCTATATTGCTCATTTTACATTATTTTCAATAATATTTGATACTTAATTGTTTATATTTGTTAATCTCAGTTATTCTTGAGTAATTAGCGAGAGATGAAGAAAAGAATGTGTTTTTAAGCATAAACGAAGAATTCAATAAAGTCTAAAGATTCTAAAAACCAATACACCGTATCATTCTAGACAGATACACCATATCCTAAGAATTAGACGACTTTAAGACCATTGCCTGACTTTGAAGAATACGCTATATCCACATCAGCAGATATGCCGTATATGATACTTTGGTCAACATTCAGAACAAGCACGACTTATAACCAATATGTGACAACCATGACTTGAGCAGGTTAGTCAAACTATTAGTGTTGACTTGTGTATCGGTTGCAATGTATGGGTTATGTGTTATTTGTGTTAATACGTGATTATATGTGTTTATGTAGGATATGTGAGATTTGGTAATCAATCCATTGAGCGTGATCGTCTCACTAGGATTGGATTTGTGTTGGATTTTGTGGAGTTCATTTTGTTCACTTTTGGTGACAAGGAAATGATTTTGTGATTTAAGCGTTTTAGTGATTTATCGTGTAAGTATTATTACGTATACGTATTTATATGTTAGTAATGTTAGCTATGAATAAGTGTTAATGGTTAGAATAAGAATGAAATGTGAATTTCTATTTTTGGAAAGTTAGGTTAAAATAAAAATGAAAAGTTATTTATTTTAAAAGTCTAGTAAATTATGTTTACACAAAAAGGTATACTCAAATAAGCTTGGATTTTTATAAAAACTTAAGGTAATGCAAGTAATTAGGTAATTAATAATTAAATAAAAAAAAGATAAGGGTTCGGCCAGTTAAGGGATTAGGGAGGAAAAAAGGAAACAAATTTGATTATAACTTGGACTCTAATCCTATAAATACAAAACCTTATTATCCCTAAATCACTTTTCAACTCCCCTATACCAATTGATCGGCTGAATATTCAAGAGCAAGAAGAGAAGGAAAATTATTTTTTCAAGTTAGGGATTTTTATGTTCAAGAATCAAGGGTTTAAGGTACAAATCATCTTCTTTGTTTAGTTTTAATCATTAATTCATGTAACAATTATTAAGATGGATAATTAGGGTTTTATAAAATCTGTAAATTTATATAATTAAACTAGTTAATAATGATTAGGGATAAATTATAAGTATGATGGTGTGTTCGGTTAGGTTTAGAATGCGTTAATAGAACTTGATTTAGGTTTGAGCAGAATTTAGGGCTGTGTTGTTTCGTGAATATCTAGAGGTTAGAAGCATGAATTGATGTGATTCTAGTGCCTATGATGTAGCTTAGAGAGTCTAGTTTCCATAACATCCTGTCTCGAAAGTTTTTAAGGTCGGGAAGTCATTCAAATGTTGGTTACACCAAAAGTGGCAAAACAGTAAATACGGGTCAGATTACAAGGGGTAAAACCCCCCACTTAAAATT
>BQNB010062343.1:0-36116 GCA_026074375.1 Tanacetum coccineum | reverse complement strand
ATATCAATAAAAGTTGAAGGACCAAAGTCGTAAAAATGCAAACCTCAGGGGTCTACTTGCAGTTTTCCAAACCCTAGGGGTCTACTTGCAGTTTTCCAAACCCCAGGGTCTAAAATGTAACATTTTGAAAAAGTATAAAATCATATTCAAAACATTACCAGACATAACTTTAATTAACGCTCCTCGTGCTTAACATTTCCAGATATTGAATAAAATGCTTAAAACTGCTTATGTTCTAATCCTTATATCATTCATCATCGATGTGCTTTCAAAAATCATGTCCCGGATCCATATCATACCACAATACTAGGGAGCTTCATATTAAGAAGTTTCATCTTGGTATTACGTTCTGTCTGAGTTGTTGGGTTTACGATTTAAAGTGCCCTAGCTCCACAAACGTTTACTGAATGACTTCTAAACTATGATGGCCCGAACGGTGTTATGATAATTTTTATATCAAAACCAACATCGATATCCAAAAACTTATATATACAATCAAACTAAGACTTGCCATATATTAACCCAGGTTGTCTGTGATTGCCGTGTTGAAGCCGTTACTTTCATTCCCTATACATTAGCTATCAATTTCCCTATAACTGTTCAGGTGAGTTCATAGCCTCGCATTTCAATCTTTTTATAAACCCGCGAGGGGGATACATGCTATAAACATGAATGCAATTATTTCTACATGCTATTTCAATTTACTATTGCCTAAGTAACTGCTTTGCCTTTAAGTCCCCATAATCATGAACCGTTAATTACTCTCCGTAGTAAGCGCGAATGATGTGAATAGATCTATTTGGGTTGGACTCCCCGTTGGTGTACCCAGTTACGTGTAACCAATTGCACATCATTAGAAATCACGCGGGTATTTTGGCAAAGGTGCCCGCAGGGGCAATATTATCATTATAACCTAAGGCATCGGATTCATGAGCTAATGGCAATAATAAATTATGTTTTCAATACTGGGTGTATATCAACGTAACCCAAATATCGCATTTGCATTCAAATTATATTACTTAAACCTATGGATTCACTCAACCTTTGTGTTGACTTTTTAGCATGTTTTATCTCAGGTAACTAATGGCACGGAGTGACGAGGACACGAAGATGGAAAAACCGTTATCATTCAAATGTTGTATTTTAGATTCTGGAAACCTCTCTTTTGTAAAAACTCTGAAGAAATAATGAATGATAACTTATTTTCATAAACGACTCTTTTTGATTCGTTTTCTATGATTATGACTGTTGTACCTTGAAGTAATACCCTAGATTAGCTTCCGCTGCTATATGTAAAATTGGGGGTGTTACATTACAACTTGGCAAAATAGGTCCTTATAGTTATAACTTTAGAATAATGATGTTTTCAGCCCCTCTAGTTAATAATTTCAGAAAGTTACAATATATACCCCTTGCATGGAAATAATTTACAAATCAAGTCCAAAAGCCATGCAAGCTTATTATAGGATTCCAAATGATATTTGCAGGTTATAGCTTATCATAATAAGCTAAAATAAGTTTAGGAATAATAGCTTTACGAGCTTATAGCTTATTGAAAAAGGTTTACGAGTTTAAAAACATAAAACGGGTCGTTTGGTTTATAAAAATTAAGCCAATGGGTTAATGCTTTTAAGGCTTGATAAAATGTTAATGGAAATGACTAATAAGCTTATAGGAATAGCTTATAACAACAGCTTATGAGATTAGCTTATAGAATTTTAGAAAACGATTAATTAGGGTTTCATTAAGGCACGTTTGGTTTAGAAATTTAAAACGCGTGGGTTTTGAGCTCAAGCTTCTTAATAAGAGTTTATATATGATCATTAGGAACTTATTTAAGGATTCAAAATAGAAATTAGCTTATAGAACGAGAATTAGAGCTTACAACTTTGAATAAACGGTTCAGATAATGAGGATGCGAACGAACACAATGAAAGTTCTTGATGTTGTTGACTTATTCCATGTTCCTAACATCACTAAGGATCAACTAATGCTCCGAGTCTTCCCTATATCCTTAACTGGAGCCGCAAGTCGTTGGCTAAGAAATGAACCAACTGGTTCTATCAAAACTTGGGAAGATCTTAAAACTAAATTTTTGAACAAATATTAACCACCTGATCGAACTGCGAAAAGAATGGAGGAAATCAACAACTTTCAGCAAGAACCAGATGAAACCCTTTATCAAGCATGTGAGCGCTTTAAAGAACTCTTGATGAAGTATCCTCATCACTATTTGACTGAGATACAGGAGGTAATTTTGTTCTACAATAGGTTGGATGTTCCAACACGACATATTTTTGACTCAAGAGGTGCCGTTTCAACTAAGACAGCTGCCGATGCTAAAAAGGCCATCCAAGAAATGGCAAAATACTCTCAAAAATGGCACAATAAAACATCTAGAGGAAGAAGTACTAAGACTTCTGGCGGACTAGCTGCTATACAAGCACAACTGAACAATCAAGGAAGAGAGATCAAGAAGGTGAATGAAAAAGTTTATGCTGCTCAAGTAGGATATGAACAATGTAAAGGACCCTATTACACCAAAGATTGCCCACTAAAAGAAGAAGGGAAAACCCTAGAAGAAGCTTACTACACACAATTTTGTAAACCTTTTCAAGGTGGGGATATAGTGCAACAGCTCCAGGATATTATCAATGGAATAACACAAATCCTTCGTACCAAGAACGAAGGTAATCAGTGAAAGATATCTTGAGAAAATTTATGGGAGAATCGATAAAAAGACACGAGGAAAACTCTAACTTGGTCAAAGAAATCCGAGCTTCAACGAATACTGCCATAAGGAACCAAGGAGCATTAATTAAAACATTATAGATACAAATTGGGCAAATAAGCAAGGTACTACAGGAGAGAGGATTTGGAAGTTTACCTAGCTCGACTGAAATGAACCTGAGAGATCAAGTCAAGTCAGTATCGACTACTGTTGAAGCTGACTCACACCCGATACGCCATATTGGATCTCCCCGAAATGCCGTATCCTCTAGACAGAACCGTACACTCATGTACGAGACAAGACAAACGACGATTAGTTTCCAAGTCGTTTGAATGGTTACTACTGTGATGGAAAGAAGGGATCATATGGAGCATAATTCTCGGAAGCTTACTCTAAAGCTTCATAAATCGATGAATCCATACCACAAAAGGAGAAAGACCCAGGGAGTTTCACTTTACCTTGCTTTATTAATAATGTTTTCTTTGATAATGCCTTTATTGACTTAGGAGCTAGCGTTAGTGTTATGCCTCTCTTGACATACCTTAACTTAGGATTAGGCAAATTAGCTCACACTAAGCTAATAGTGGAATTGCTAAAAACGTACTAGTAAGAATTGGTAAATTTACTTTCCCCATAGACTTTATAATTCTAAATATGCCCGAGGATGTCAAAGTGCCCTTGATCCTTGGAAGACCATTTTTGTCTACCGCCCGTGCTAAAATTAATGTTTACAAAAGAAAGATTACTTTAAGAGTTGAGGAAGAAAAGATTATTTTCAAAAGTGTTAAACCTGCTAGTAGTTTAATTAAGAGTGTCTACATGCTAAGTTTAAGAGAAAGAATGGAACTTGGTTTAGAAGCTAGGCTAATGGGAGAGACTTTGGTGATTAATAGATCATTAGACCATTTGAATGGAGATTACATCAAACTAAATGATATAAATGAACCATTTGAGCTTAGGAGAAATCAATGTGATGATTTAATGCCCACCAATGAGGAAGGTGAGGTAATTGAGAAATTTAGAACTAGGGATGAAAATCTTGATACTGGAATTGATTATTACCCTTGTTATTAGGACAATGATAAGAAAATCCACATAGACTGTGCCCACAACTTAATGTTTTCATGCATGATAGGATTCGAATTTACGCACATCAACTTATTCTCGTTATTGTACGTCAATGTGATGTCCAAAAAGTTTTATAGCTCTATAATAAAAGATAAGATGGTGTACAAAGGGGATAATGTTGTAGGAGCCTTAATGAATGTGCCTATTTTTGTTGGAACCTTTTCTGTTGTGACTGACTTTGCAGTTTTGGAAGATATGGATGCTTATCGTGATGAAGGAATGGGCGATGTTATTGTTGGCGAACCGTTCTTAAGAGAAGTTGGAATTAAAGCAAGACGGTTTGATGGAATGATTACCATTTACAATGGTGATGATGAAGTAACTTACCAAATGGTGCGATCACATCCGAGGTTTAAACACCACACTAATGAGCAATGCAATAAAATCCCACCATTACTGAAGGTAAGTGAACATGATAAGATGAACAGGATCTCACACTCATACCAAAAGTTAAAGAGGTTCTACAAAGGAGTTTTGAATCTAGGACCTGACTTTATCCGAGTTCCGTCAATGGAAGAATGGCTCACACGCGGGCACGTTAGCGTGCATGAGATGGAATGGTGAAGAGAAGCTGAAGACAAGTCTAACTTAAAGACTTTGTTGTAAACAAAAGTGCTTCCCGGGAGACAACCCGGATTGTTATTTAATTTTATCGAGTCTGTCTTCCCAGACATCAATACAGCATATCCGCTCCATACCATACGGCGTATTGATTGTCTAGACGTTATCAGTCTTTATTTTTTTATTGCACTTTAAAAACATTATTGTCAGTTTTGGAATACGGCGTATTCATTAATTTGATACGGCGTATCCACCAGACTGACTCGTATTTAGTTTGTTTAGTTTAGTTTAAAATAACCATAGATGCCAAGATAGGAATACACGTTTTTCCTATTTTACATAGGACCTCGTGAAAGAATATCAACGAATATTGATGGAGAATTTACAAATCTGGAAGATCTTGAAGTGTTGGAGTCTTGAAACCTCAAGACGGGTGTTCAACACACGGATTCTTGCCAATAAACTCAAATTGGAGAATCTACTGAGCAAATATCAAGGGAGTTTCTCATTCTAATGCTTTTTAATTCCCGTATTTTAATGTTTTATCTATATAACGAGGACGTTGTATAATTCAAGCGGGAGGGGGGATGGAATTAGAATGTTTATTTGTCCTAATCTTTACACTAAAATGCTTAAATTATGCTCAATTTTTTTTTCAAGCATACTTTTGTGAAATTACTTGATACATAACCCGCACACAATAACCCTTGTTAGATATTGTGAGGATTTAACCTTTCCGTTTCCAAATGTTTACCTAAATTCCACAAAATATTTCGAGTGTGCGGTGAGTAGTAGACTTTAGAACTTGGCTTGGTATATCACTCGAGACCACAATAATGAGTATTATGGATTTAATTTGAGTAACTTGTTTACATTGATAAAATTTTAGGATTACACCCAAATCGTCTATCCATGTTGCTTATTAACTAACTACACCGGTTAGTTAACCTCCAGTTTAAACCCTTTTCCACTCTCATCTTTAAAGTGAAGATCCATTAGAACAGCCCGTAAAGCCAATCCTTTAGGAACTACACTAATTATTTGTTCGTTAACCATTTACACAGTATACCCAACTATTTAGATTAAGGTTTAATTTTCAGATGGTAGTTGTTAAAGTATAAAAGTTTGTATTTCATGAGTCTTGTGTCATTTTTCTATTTGGTGCGGTGGAAAATTTGACACCATTGCAACGGGGATTGTATTTTAGAGTCAAAAAACTCGCGTGTTTATACTACCATCACAATTATTGCTGAGTCCGAAGAACGAAGAACTATCAAAAAAATTATCCAGAATTATAATGACCGTGAAGATGGTGAAACTACTCCGAGTTTCGTATATAGTTAGATTGAAAAAAAATCAAAAAAAAAGATGAGAAAAAAATGCAAAACAATAAAAAGGATAGAGGAGTAAAAGTTTGCAAGTGATCATTTCGCCACAAGCAAAGAACCGAAAGAATTACACGAAGGATCGATTATTCATTGATACGCAACAAAAATCAACGATGTATAGTATTGTACAAAGTGGAAGATATCGCCACTTACCTTGTAGAGTATGTAAAGTTTGGGATGATTGAGAAGTTGACCGTTACAGGAACGCCCAAAACTTGGTTGTATGTTTTTTATCTATGATCAAAGACGTGTAAATGGTATGTCTAAATCATGGGTAACGATCAGGGAATAAGTGGTCTAGCAACTTGTACTTTTAGTTCTTATATCTAATTGTTTCTTAATTTTTATTCAACAACAATTTACTTCCCTCTCACCTAATGATTAGCCGTTGGTTTTAAGCGAACGAGGACTTGTTCGAGCATGCATGCTTATTCCATCGTTACGGCCATGTATGCATGTCTTAGTTGCCTCGTTGGTTTACGGGTTTTGGTGAAAGTTAGAAGGTTCCTTAAACTATAGCCTGCTTTCATCCCCCCACCCCACCACCCCCCCCACCATAACCGTTGGTTAAATTCGAATGGGGATGTGATCGAACACACATGTCTATTCCGTCATTACGGCCATGTATGTGTGCTTCAGCTGCCTTGTTGGAGTGGTACTTCTGGTGAAAGATTGTAGAATGATCAACCGTAAGCCTTTCCATACAAAAAACCCATATTTACCTTTATAAACTTGTTACTCCTTGGCTTTAGTGGTGGAGATGTGTATCCTTGCCAAGCTTATGATAGAATACTCGTCACGACCGAGCAATTGAGCGAATTAGTTACATGTTACCACATAGATTAGTTGAGTGATTTGAGTGTTTTCATCTTCCTATTTCGTGAGGTGTTTGGTTGTGTACTTGTAATAGATCAAATAAATGCTTTAACGGAAAAT
Source organism: Tanacetum coccineum (assembly GCA_026074375.1). Classification (NCBI taxonomy): domain Eukaryota; kingdom Viridiplantae; phylum Streptophyta; class Magnoliopsida; order Asterales; family Asteraceae; genus Tanacetum; species Tanacetum coccineum. Next base: position 29,372 of record BQNB010062343.1, on the reverse strand, counting down.
ATCCTTAGGGATACATTTTTATAAACTTCTAAAGGCTACTTGAGGACAAGTAAGATTCAAGTGGGGGGATATTTGATGACATCAAATAACGTCTATTTTATAGCATCATTTATCCCATGTTATTAACCCATTTTGTATAGTTATTGCAAAGAATTGTTACTTAATCGTTTATATTTGAGAATTGCAGTAATTATGGAGTACTTGGTGAATATTAGCAAAAGGCGTGCATTCTGGAGCTTAAATGAAGATATTTTGAAGATTACTATTCTGAAGACCAATACGCCGTATCCATTAAGGAAGATACGGCGTATCCGTGCCTGCACTCACCAAAGACCACAAAGGAATAAAGCTCAATACGCCGTATCCAGAGAAGACCAATACGCCGTATTGGAAATATGGAATGAATATAATATTCTGGAAGATATCAAGCGTGGTCCCTACTCTAAGAAATCCCCAATACGCCGTATCCAATCCTTGGATACGCCGTATCGAACCGACTTCCAGACCTTATAAATAGAAAACTCAAAAATGAGTTTTAAGTGTGCTAAATCATATTCTCGATACCTAAACCATAAAAGTTGATTTTCAAAGGAGAAAAAGAGCAGAAGAGGTCGAGCAACGCTATCAATTCCATAGGAGACAACGTGTAATTCCATATACTTTAGTAATCGTTCAGTTTTTGGTATCATTCGTTAACTCGGTTAGTTTACCTTGGCTAAATAATTGCTTTTGTATTTATTATGACGTTTGAAGGCTAATACCTTCGGGTATTAGCCATTATTATGAAGATCTGAATGTTTTGTATTTGTTTATCTCGATTTCTTGATTTATCGTTGAATGCTTGTTTATGTTTATCAATTTATACTTGTTTACGCGCTTTTGTATGCGACCTATCATTCAACTGGATCTAGTGATACGGACCAAGTAAATCTAGAGTCTGGGATAACTCTCCATATAGTAATTTATACATCTAGAATCATAGGATCACAAATATTGTCCTTCTAAATCTGTGTCTAGGATACGCTTCGGGCTTAACTAGTTAATTGGATATTGTCAATGGTTTATTGATCGTGTTGACTAGAAGGTGAACCTAGATAATTCAACAAATAACATTCTGATTCCATTGGATAGTTGGACAAGTGGACTACTAGTGTATAAATCACCATTAAGCGGTAAGTGGGTAAAGTCTCTATGAGCTAGGGTTTAACAAGATCACCATTGCTTTAATCCCTAAGACAGATTATAATCAGCAAATAAGGATGCTTTATGCGGATGCTTTAATTGTGACAAAATTAATGTGTCTAGGTCTTAGGATGATGTAACTCCTAAGTCTTAAGAATGATATACCGCCTCGAGAGAAGAAATCATTGCACGAAATAAACAAACCAACTTTCCAATCGGATTAATAATGGTTAATACAATTTTTTTATTTGGCTCGACCGCTCTTTTATCTTTTGTTTATTTGCTTGCGTGGATTAAAGTGCCTTGAATTGATTGTAGTCACCAACCAAACCGTGCCAGTCTCTCAGGCTGAAAACACCCTTTTTTGTTAGAATTAGAATTAGGACTGACATAGGTTTAGAATAGAATAGAATTAACATAGATTCGATAACCAAGATATTAATTAAATTGATAGATTTAACCACGCTTCAAGTGTTCGACACCCTACTTACCACGAAACTACTACCGATCGGGTACACTGCCTGTTAAAGTGTTGTTTTTGGTTTAGTCGGCAAAATATAAATTTAAAACTTGAATCAATAAAATATACACCACACAACGACACATCAGGCATATTGGTTGTCAGAATAGTAATCTTCATACTTCTTCATTTAAGCTCCAAAATGCGTGCCTTTTTGCTAATCTGCACCAAGTACTCCATAATTACTGTAATTCTCAAATACAAACGATTAAGTAACAATTCTTTGTAATAATTATACAAAATGGGTTATATACATGGGATGATTGATGAATATAAAAGTGAGTTATTTGATGTCATCATTAGCTTTAGAAAACTAGCCACTAGATATTAAATTTGGCATTCAGAAGTGTAGGGAATAGCGAGTGTATAGAGGATACCATTATGTTACAGTCTTTCATACTACCTTACCCCTAATATGGTGATCCTCTTAGACTAATTTCAATTGCATTTAATATAGTCTTAGGGGCCTTGTAATAGTCTTCATACTACCTTACTTGTGCGTTGCTTTAACAAAATATTAAATAGACTCTGGGTTTGTGTAATTCGGTTCATGACCTAGGAAATACTTAAACAGATCATCACAAGTGTGACAAGGTAACAAATGTAGGAGAAGCAATATGATGAGTAGTGCATGATTAGGTAAATACATCTTTTTATCATAAAGTTATCACCAGTAGTTTTAGATCATATTTAGTTTAATTATTAGTTAATCAAACCAACCTGTCAAACCATGATATTTACCTGCTTTCTTATAAATATAAAAACACAAAAAGAATCTTCTCTTAACCTCGTAGAATTCTGTTAGACCGTGTTCGAGCCTTCCCAACCTATTCCCCTAGAGAACGCTAACAACCCTAGAGTCTTGCATATACTACACTACAACGATTAGGCACACTGCCTAGGGAGTTGTAAAACTTCTTGTAGAAGTCTCTACGACCCTCACATCATTATTTTTTTCACCAAATTTATGTAACTGGTCTTATCAAAATTGCTTATAAATACCGAATTTGGGAAAACTTAACATAAAGAGCACTTGGTAAGTACCGAATTTGGGTAAACTTAACGTAAAGAGCACCTGGTAAGTGAGGGAAAGGTCCCAAGTTCAAATCTTGTAAAGGACGAATTTTTTTATTTATCATATTCGGTGAATGTACTTTGGATTGTGTTCCAAATTTATCCGATAAAAGACTTGCCCAAAGAACATTTTTGTCCGATATCGGGTACACACGGTTTTTTTATCGAATCTGACAATCAGATTTGTTACCGTAACTGTTCACCGAAATTGACAATCGAATTTGAACAAGACAAACCACAACACAACTTTATCATCTTAAGATCTGTAATCCGTTCATAGCAAACATTTACAATATCGACTCAACAAGATATTTATATTGTTGGTTCGAAAAACCGTCATCCTATGCTCAACAAAGACAATTAATGTCTATGGTCAAGTCGTCTTCTTCGTTATGCAAAGAGTAAACCAAACGAGAGATTGCTAGAGAACTCCATTCTTCGCGGTCTGCATGTAAGATGAATGATTGTTGAACCCGGTGATCCTGATCGTACACCTCCTGTACCTGAATCTTCTCACGAGCAGACTGATGATGAACTTACTGAAAAAGAAGCAAGGCAAGTTGAGGCTGATGATCAAGTTATTCAGACTATTCTCATGGGTCTTCCAAAAGACATCTATGTTGCAGTAGACAACTGTAACACTGCTAAGGAGATTTGGTTACGTGTTCAGCAAATGATAAAAGGTTTTGATATTGGGGCTCAGGATATGGGAGAATCGACAAAGAGACACGAGGAAAACTCTAACTTGGTCAAAGAAATCCGAGCTTCAACGAATACTGCCATAAGGAACCAAGGAGCATTAATTAAAACATTATAAGTTACACAATTGGGGAAATTAAGCAAGGCTATCCAGGATGAGAGGATTTGGGGAAGATTACTAGCTCGACTGAAATGAACCTGAGAGATCAAGTCAAGTCAATCTCGACTACTATTGAAGCTGATTCACACCCGATACGCCATATTGGATCTCCCCAATATGCCGTATCCTCTAGACAGAACCGTACACTCATGTACGAGACAAGACAAACGACGATTAGTTTCCAAGTCGTTTGAATGGTTACTACTGTGATGGAAAGAAGGGATCATATGGAGCATAATTCTCGGAAGCTTACTCTAAAGCTTCATAAATCGATGAATCCATACCACAAAAGGGATGGAAAGACCCAGGGGGAGTTTCACTTTACCTTGCTTTATTAATAATGTTTTCATGATTAGGCCTTTATTTGACTTAGGAGCTAGCGTTAGTGTTATGCCTCTTTTGACATACCTTAACTTAGGATTAGGCGAATTAGCTCACACTAAGCTAATAGTGGAATTAGCGGATATGACAGTGAAATATCCAAAAGGAATTGCTAAAAATACTACTAGTAAGAATTGGGTATAATTTACTTCTCCCCATATGCACTTTATAATTCTAGATATGCCCGAGGATGTCAAAGTGCCCCTTGATCCTTGGAAGACCATTTTTGTCTACCGCCCGTGCTAAAATTAATGTTTACAAAAGAAAGATTACTTTAAGAGTTGAGGAAGAAAAGATTATTTTCAAAAGTGTTAAACCTGCTAGTAGTTTAATTAAGAGTGTCTAACTGATAAGATTTAAGAGAGAATAATGGAAAACTTGATTTAGAAGCTTAGCTCCTAATGGGAGAGACTTTGGTGATGATAGGATCATTTGACCATATGAATGGAGATTACATCTGAACTAACTGTATAAATGAAAACCATTTTGAGCTTAGGTGAATCTTCAAGGTGAGATTTAATGCCCAAACAATGAGGAAGGTTGAGGTATTGAGAAAATTTAGATAACTAGGGATGAATTCTTGATATGGAATTGATTTTGTTACCATTGTTATTTAGGACAATGATAAAGAAAATCCCACATAGATGTGCCCTACATCTCTTATTGTTTTCAATGCAATGATTGGATCGAATTTCGCACATCAACTTATTCTCGTTTATTGTACGGTCATGTGTTGTCCAAAAGTTTTATAGCTCTTTAATAAATGATAATCTTGGTGTACATAGGGGGATAATGTTGTAGGGTGCCTTAATGATGTGCCTAGTTTTGTTGGAACCTTTTATGTTTTTATTTTGTGACTGAATTTGCAGTTTTGGAAATATGGATGCTTATCGTGATGAAGGAATGGGCGATGTTATTTGGCGAACCGTTCTTAAGAGAAGTTGGAATTAAATCAAGACGGTTTGATGGAATGATTACCATTTACAATGGTGATGATGATGGTAGTAACTTACCAAATGGTGCGATCACATCCAAGGTTTAAACACCACACTAATGAGCAATGCAATAAAATCCCACCATTACTAAAGGTAAGTGAACATGATAAGATGAACAGGATCTCACACTCATACCAAAAGTTAAAGAGGTTTTACAAAGGAGTTTTGAATCTAGGAACCCGACTTTATCCGAGTTCCGGTTTTTCAATAGAAGTCATTGGCTCACAATGGGCACGTTAGCGTGCCTGAGATGGAAGTGTGAAAAGTTGCTTTGTTGACAAGTCTAACTTAAAGACTTTGCTGTAAACAAAAGTGCTTCCCGGGAGACAACCCGGGATTGTTATTATTTTTATCAAATATGTTTCACATACATTATTAAGCGGGTATCCGCTCCTATACCCATCGGCGGTATTGATTGTCTAGACGTTATCAGTCTTTATTTTTATTGCACTTTAAAAACATTATTGTCAGTTCTGGAATACGGCGTATTCATTAATTTGATACGGCGTATCCACCAGACTGACTCGTATTTAGTTTGTTTAGTTTAGTTTCAAATAACCATAGATGCCAAGATAGGAATACATGTTTTTTCTATTTTACACAAGACCTCGTGAAAGAATATCGACGAATATTGATGGTGAATTTACATCTGGAAAAGATGATCTTGAAGTGTTGGAGTCTTGAAAACTCAAGACGGGTGTTCAACACACGGATTCTTAACAATAAACTCAAATTGGAGAATCTACCGAGCAAATATCAGAGGAGTTTCTCATTCTAATTCTTTTTAATTCCCGTATTTTTAACGTTTTATCTATACAACAAGGATGTTGTATAATTCAACCGGGGGGGGGGGGGGGAATTAGAATTTTTACTTGTCCTAATTTTCACACTAAAAATGTTAAATTATGCTCAAATTTAAATTTTTTTCAAGCATAATTTTGTGAATTTACTTGATACATAACCCGCCCACCACAATAAACCATTGTTATTTTTTTATGAGGATTTTATTTTACCTTATCCGTTTCTAAATGTTTACCCAAATTTCATAAATATATTAGTGTGCCGGTGATGTAGTGGACTTTAGAACTTGGCTTGGTATATCACTCGAGACCACAATAATAAGTATTATGGATTTAATTTGAGTAACTTGTTTACATTGGTAAAATTTTAGGATTACACCCAAATTGCCTATCCATGTTGCTTATTAACTAACTACATCGGTTTGTTAACCTCTAGTTTAAACCCTTTTCCACCCTATCCTTTAAAGTAAAAGATACACTTGATCAGCCCCGTAGGAGCCAATCTTTAGGAACTACACCAATTATTTTGTTTGTTACACCATTACACTTTTAACCACCCTATTAGAGTATGTTAGTTAATTTACAGTCTAGTGCTTTAAATTTAAAGTATAAAGTTTGTATTTCCCGAGTCTTGTGTCATTTTCTATCTTGGTGCGGTTAGAAATTTGCACATTGCAAATGAGAATGTATATTATAGTCAAAACTTATGTGATTTTACTACCATCACAATTATTGTTGAGTTTGAAGAACGAAGAACTATCGAATAAATTATCCGGAATTATTGTGACCGTGAAGATGGTGAAACTACTCTGAGTTTCGTATATAGTTAGATTGAAAAAAAAATCAAAAAAAAATGAGGAAGAAAATGCAACAAAAAATGGAAAGGATAAGGATAAGTTTGAAGATAATCATTTCGCAAAAGCAAAGAACCGTACAAGAATTACACGGAAGGATCGATTATTCACGTTTGATTACGCAACAAAAAAATCAACGGTGTTGTGTATTGTACTAAAGGAAGTTTATGCGCACTTACTTGTAGAGGTATGTAATTGTTTGGGATGATTGGGATGTTGACCGTTACAGGACGCCAACTTAGGGTTGCTGCTTTTTGATATTATGATCAAGTTGGTTGGATCGTGTGGGGTTATGATGATGCAGTTGTAGAGGGGTGTGTGGCGGTGTGGGTTTGCTTCGCTGGAGTCGGTTCGTGGTGTGTAATGGTGTGGTTGGGTTACCGGAGTGTGTGTTGGGTCTGTTTGCTGTAGGGTGGTTCGTAATGGTTGGTGGGTATAATGGGTATGGAGTAATATTCTGGGTGTTGGTCAAAGTGCGTGGTAAATATAGTGTCTGGTTGTAAAATTGTTATGTCTAATTCATGGTATCGGTCGGGGGAAAAAAAAAAATGTCTAGCAACTGTACTTTAGTCTTAATATATTTGTTTCTTGATTTTTATTTAACAACCAATTTACTTCCCCTCTCACCTAATGATTAGACGCTTGGTTTTAGCGTGATTATGAGGACTTGTTTCGTCATGCATGTCTATTCCATAGTTAGGCATTGTATGCATGTTTAGCTGCCTCGTTGGTTTATGACTTTTGGATGAAAGTTAGAAGGTTCCCCTACCCTATTATTCTTCATCTAACGTTGGTTAAATTCGTATGGAATGTGATGAACACACATGTCCTATTCCGTTATTACGGCCTGTAAGTCGTGCTTTAGCTGTCTTGTTGGATGGTGCTTCTGGTGAAAGATTGTTCACGGAATGATAATGTAAGCTTTCCATACAAAAATACCATATTCTTTAACCTTTATATAAACTTGTTACTCTTGCTATTAGTGGTGGAGATGTATGTATCCTTGCATGTTTTGATATTATAGACTACGCGTCTTCGAACAGAGCAATTGAGACATTAGTTACATGTTACCACATAGTTAGTTGAGTGTTTTGGAGTGTTTTAATCTTCCTTATTTAGTGAGGTGTTGGTTTGGTACTTCGTGATAGATTCATATAATGTTTAAGGGAAATCTCATAGGGATACATTTTTATAAACATTCTAAAGGCTTACTTGAGGACAAGTTGGATTCATTGGGGGGGATATTTGATGACATCTATATTAAAGTATACTTTATAGTATCATTTTTCCAATGTTATTAACCCTTTTTGTTTTGATATTGCAAAGAATTGTTTTCTTTATTGTTTATTATTGAGAATTTACTGTAATTATAAGGAAGAACTTGGTGAATATTAGGTAAAAGGCGTGCATTTTGAGTGTAAATGAAGATATTTTAAAGATTTACTATTCTAATACCAATACGCCGTAGTCCATTAAAGAAGATACGGAGTATTATCTGTGCCTGCACTTACCAAAGACCACAAAAAGAATGAGATCAATACGCCGTATCCAGAGATGGACCATAAACCGTATTGGAAATATAAATAGAATATATATTCTATGACGAATCAAGCGTGGTTCCCTACTTAAGAAAAATCCCCAATTCGTCGTATACCATTCCTTGGATACGCCGTATCGAAACCGACTTCCCAGACTTATACATAGAAAACTTCAAAATGAGTTTTAAGAGTGCATAAATCATATTCTCGATATCACTCCCTAAACCTTAAAAGTTGATTTTCAAAGGAGAAAAAGAGCAGAATGAGGTCGGCAACGCTATCATATTCTGTAAGATCGACTACGTGATAATTATATACTTTAGTCAATCTTTTCAGTTATTGGTTTCTTTCGTTATCTAGGTTAGTTTACCTTGGCTCTAAATAATGAACTTTCTGTATTTTTTTCATGACGTTATGAAGGCTTATACCTTTGTGTTATTAGGCTATTATTATTGAGATCTGAATGGTTTTGTATTTGTTTTATCTCTTATTTCTTGATTTATCATTGAATGCTTGTTTATGTTTATTAATTTATACTTTTTTACGTTCTTTTGTATGCGACCTATCATTCAACTGGATCTAGTGATACGGACCAAGTTAATCTAGAGTCTGGGATAACTCTCCATATAGTAATTTATACATCTAAAATCATAGGAATGTAAATTTTGTCCTTCTAAATTGTTTCTAGGATACGATTCGGGCTTAATAGTTAATTGGATATTGCTATGGTTTCTTGATCATGTTGACTAGAAGTTAAAACCTAGATAATTCAACAAATAACTTTCTTGATTCCAATTGGATAGTTAGACAAGTAGACTACTAGTGTATTAATCACCATTATGCGGTATGTGTGTAAAGTCTCTTTGAGCTAGGGGTTTATCCAAGAGGTGTTTAACAAGTCACATGCTTTAATCCCCTAAGACAGATTATAAACAGCAAAATAGGATGACTTATGCGGATGCTTTAATTGATGACAAAATTAATGTGTCATAGGGTCTTAGGATGATTACTGCTCCTATGTCTTAAGAGATGATATAAGCCTCGAGAGAAGAAATCATTGCTCGAAATAAACAAACCAACTTCCATCGGATTAATAATGGTTTAATACATTTTTTTTATTTGGCTCGAAAACCGCTCTTTTATTTTTGTTTATTTGCTTGCGTACGGATTAAAGTTGCTTGAATTGATTGTAGTCACCAACAATCCGTGCCAGTCTTAAGGCTGAAAACACCTTTTAATTTTGTAAGAATTAGAATTGGATGTACATAGGTTTAGAATATAGAATAGAATTATCATATATTCGATAAACCAAGATATTAATTAAAAATTGATATAGATTTAACCACGCTTCATGTGTTCGACTCACTTACTTTCCACGATACTACTACGATCGGGTACATGACTGGTTTTCTACAAGTGGTTGTTTTTGGTTTAGTCGGCAAAATATAAATTTAAAACTTGAATCAATAAAATATACACCACACAACGACACATCAGGCATATTGGTTGTCAGAATAGTAATCTTCATACTTCTTCATTTAAGCTCCAAATGCGTTGCCTTTTTGGATAATCGGCACAAGTACTCCATAATTACAGTTATTCTTCATATACAAACGATTGAGTAACAATTCTTTGTAATAATTATACAAAATGGGTTATATACACGGGATAAATGATGCTATAAAAGTGACGTTATTTGATGTCATCATTAGGCTTTAGAAAACTAGCCATAAGATATTAAATTGGCATAGACGTCTAGGGAAACGCGAGTGTATAAAAAGGATACCATCTGTTAACAGGTTCATACTAACTTAACCCAAAAATTTGGTTGATCCCTATTAAGATATTTTCAATTGCATTTAATTTATCTTAGGAGTCTTGTTAGTCTTCTACTACCTTACTTGCGCGTTGCCTTAACGAAATATTAAATGACGGAGGGTTCGTGTAATTCGTTCATACTTTGAATACTTTACAATCATCACAAGTGTGAAAAAAGAAACAAGATTAGGAGAAGAAAAATTAAGGAGTAGTACATGATTAAGGTAAATTACATCTATTTTTTATCATAAAGTTATCACTAGTAGTTTACATTATATCTAGTTTTAATTAGTTAAACAAACCAACCTCTTAAACCATGATATTTACTTGCTTTCATAAAAAATAAAAATACAAAAAGAATCTTATCTCGACCCCGTAGACCTTTGTTTATATTGTGATCGATCCTACCCAACCTAGTCCCTTTAAACGTTATACAACCCCAAGGTCTTAGCATATACTACACTTGCATCGATTAGGTTACATGCATAGGAGTTGTAAAAATTATTGTTGAGTTCTTTACAATGAATACGAACATCAAGTTTTTGGTGCCGTTGTTGGGGAATAGTTAGGTTCTGACCATTTTTTAACTTAGGTCTACTCGCTTGAATCCTTTCGAGTGAGATTTTATATTCGTTATATTAGCTTTCTCGTAGTCTATCTTTTATTTTTGTTATTTGTTTCGTAAATCATTCTCGTCAACCACCATGGGAGACGCGAATCCTATCCATACTCTTAGAGATTACTCCAGACCTAGCCACGAGGGCTATAGGAAAACCATTGAGCTCCCCAAAGGTAACAATGTGGTGCCTCTTCTATCCGACAACATCCGGTTGGTGCAAAACGGATGCTCATTCTACGGAATTCGGTTCGAGGATCCAAACTAACATATCAAGGATTTCTTAAAACTTATGGACTCACTTGACCTTGACGGTGCAAATAGGGAAAGAATGCGCCTGCGTTTATTTCAATTTTCCCTTCGCGATCAAGCTAGCAATTAGCTTGAACGTCTTCCAGCAGGATCCATCTCCACATGGGAGGATCTTACTACTCGTTTCCTTTCTCAATTCTTTCCACCAGGAAGGATTGCAAAACTCCATAACGACATCCTGATGTTCCAACAACATCAAAGAGAGTCTCTCTCTGAAGCATATACTTGTTTCAAATACTTACTCCAAAAAGTCCCTCGTCATGGCATCGATCTTTGGCTTTAAGTGCAAATATTCTATGATCGCATTAATGAAGCCCTAAAGTAAACAATAGATTACGCTGCTAAAGGTCGATTGAAGAAATTAAGTGCAGAAAAGGCTTGGGCCACTATCGAGAAGTTAGCCCAATACGAGGACGAACGATGGAACGACCCCGTTATCCCAGAAGAAGGGAGCCTTGACTACTAAAATCTCGACATTGAGCAGTTACTTGGAGTTATAGAATATAAAGTTGATGCACTTATGAAGAACGCAATCTCGCTAATGATACGAAGCGAAGGCGTATTTAGAATGACAAGCAATGAGTTGCATCAACTACCCCCAGAACCATCACGTCAAGAGGAATTTGAGCACATTGTGATGAACTTCATCCTCGATCAGGAAGATAGAGTTAAGCAGCTTGAAGAATATATGAAAATAATTATTAGCGATTTTATGCAACTCTCTTTGGAAGTTACAAGGAAATTAAAAAAATTTAGGATGAGAGGAGCAGAATGAGAAAAATTAAGAAGATCACAAAATACCCGGACATCGAGGTTCCGAAACCCCTTGACGAACATAAATTCTCAGAAAATCCAGCGAAAAAAACATTCCCTGATACCTCCAAATCTATCCTCACAAACTCACTATGGATCGGATATGTTCGCCCAATGTGTTTGAATCTACCTCGTTTTTGAAAGAGTACCTTCAACTTTAAAGCGGGTAAAAGAACCAATCAAAACGTCGGATCCCGACACGACGATAAAAATTCCTCGGCACCCCAACCGATGCCTCATAATTACCTAACCGTTGGGGATGATAACTCTAATAAAAGCGAGATCTAGTCACATTATTCTTTTACGCTCACTAAAAGTAACCGTGTATTTGACCCCGAGGGAAGAAGGACTGTTGACTTCATATAAGAAAGTCAAAAGTCAACAATCTTTAAAAAGGGGGATTTGAAAAGAATTGACCATTTTGACGGCGTCAGAAGTAACGTACGACGCCGTCACAACGAGCTGAGCATGGATATAAAAATCCCATCTCTTCCCTCATTCTCTTCTACAAAACAAAAACATCTCTACAACCACCTTAGCCGACTTTGGAGTTAAATCTTGCTACACAAAAGGCAATCATCCTAGCTCGGTAAGTGATTCATCCCTTTCATTTTCACTCTCACTTCATTTTGATTCGCTCTTAATCTCGCCCGATTACGATCTCACCCAATTGAGTATTTCCACAAATCAATTGGTTGAATTCGAAGGTAATCGTGCACCAATATAAGTGGTTTATTATGAATAAAAGTATTGGATCATTCAATTTCAAAAACAACTCAGATTTAGGATAATAATCATGATTTTCAAGTTTTTTGTGGTGGGTCTGAATTTTAAAGGGGTGTTTGGAAATGGGTTTAACAGAAAATAGCTTAGTTTTCCCTTGCAAACCATTTTTTAAATGAAAGTCATTCTGACGGCGTCAAGGCAAAACTGCGACGCCGTCGAGACCCTCTGACCAACATCCTAATTCTATTCGTTTTTGTATTGGTTCCATTGTAGACCATGAGCAAAAGAGCCAGGAGCACAAGAGGACAATCCTCCACCCCCAAAAAGTCTCGTTGGAAGAAAAGGTTTGGAGATTCAGAATGTTCGACAATGGCGTGCACCAAATGCACCATGACAATCATTCAAGACGCCTCATTCATTCTGGGGACGTCATTGATTAGGAATTTCTCGCCAACCATGGTATTGAGCAAGCTTTCTTCGAGTCCATCAACACCAACTCTTTCTCTGACCCCCAATGGGTGAACCTCTTCTGAATTAGTAAACATGTCTATCGAGAGTTGGTTCGTGAATTCTTGGCTTCATTTGAGTTTAAAGCCTCCGTTCTTAGGTATGATCCAGAGCATTTGGTGTTAAGTTTAGATTAGGGGGCGAGCCAAGGGAAATTTCTCTTTTGGAGTTGGGATGGAGAGTCGGTTTATACACCAAAAGAAAATATATGGAACATGTGACCCTAAATGGGTTGAGTAGGGCTGAGACGGTAAATGCAAGTCACTTGTTGATGGAATTTTGGCCTAGTATTAGGGATGGTGGATTTAACGTGGGAAACACAAAGGTGGCATCCATTAGAGACCCAAAGGTTAAGTTAGCCTACCGGTGCATTGCAACAACCATATTGGGTAGGAAGGAAAGCACCAATAAGGTTACCAAGATTGACCTCTACTACCTTTATTGCATCTATACGGAAGGGGTCGTTTGCAACATTCCTTATTGGCTTGAAAAGTACCTAAGGAGTGTAAGGGAAAAGAACTTGATTTGTGGGGGAATGTTTATGACTAGGATTGCCCAATCTTTTGGGTTGTTAACCAATGAAATGAGGGATGCAATAAGTGTTGAGCCCCTCCCTCATGTTTTCAAGAAAAAGTCATTAATAGCAAGGGGGTTATCATGGAGCTTCACAATAGGGTATGCATTTCTCCCGCGACACGAGCAGTCAGGGAGGATGATGAAGCCGAGGAAGAGGCTGGAGGGGAAGCGGTCAATGAGGGGGCTGGAGGTTCCGCTAAAATATATCGGAACATGAGCTAAGGCAATTGGCAGGTTCGTCAGGCATGATGGATGGACCAACAAGACGAATGTTGGGAGCGATTTGATGCTTGGAGAGGGCAGCATGAGGCGCTTGCCAACTGGATGTATGACCACACCGTCTATGAGTTACAATACTTGTCCACCCCGGGCGTGAAGCCGATTACCCTCCCTATGGCTACTATGGACACATGCCTCCAGGCTATGCATATCGTCCTGGCCCATCCCATGATGGCTCTTCTTGATTATCCTTGTTTGATCATGTACTCTTTAATTACCTTCGTTGTTGAACAATTATGGCTTGTAATAGTTTAGGATTTGGATGTTTGAACTTTTATCACGGTTATTTGCTCTAATCTATTATCCGTTAGCTCATCATATGTCTTGTGTTTTAATTCTTCTCGTTTATTCTTTTATGTTTGAATCAATTTTGTAACCATGCTTTGCTTTGTTTTTAACTTCGTCTTATTGACAATCAAATGTATTTTGCGTTAAATAAGTGTAGGGGAAAATATCCGGTTTTTAAGAACCAATTCAAACATATTAAATAAATTGTTTAGATTAATTCGCATTAGTTTCGAGTCATATGATTGTAATGATTAATTTCAGGTTTTATGCAGTGTTTTACACAAGATATAATTGCAACAATTGCGTTCAGAACAAATTTTTCAAGAAAAACGAAGAAAAAAAATCTTTACAGTGGCTGGAGACGGCGTCAGGATTAATCCTGACGGCGTCACGCCCCCAGCCATGTGAAAATTCAAAAATTTTCAATTATTTTCGATAAATAAATTATACAATATCTAAAATTATATGTATCTTGTTAAAAAACTGCTGAAACCTTGATACATCATCACTTTTATCCCATCTTTACTGCTTTAATAGATTCAAACCCTAAAATCTCATTGTATATATATTTATCCCGCTGATTTTATGCTTGGTATAGTTGTCTTTGTCTTTGATTACAGGTTATATTTAATGAGAAGAAGCTTTGAAGTTCTTAGGAAGTTTCATTAGACGATTCTTGGAGGACGATTTAACAAGTTATCGCATGTTTTTTCTCCATTATTGAGCAAACCAGGGGAATACTATTTTCTTTTACTTTTTTCCTTTTTGTTTTTTTTTTTCCTTTTATTTGTTTATAGTGTACTCTAAAGAACATGGAGTCATAATGTTTCACTAAGTGTAGGGTATAAGCCTTTGAAACTTTTTCTTTAATTGCCTTTTGCTTTGTCCTAAACTATGGGTAATATATCGAAAACATTAGCATAGACGGTAAAAAAATTTATAACACTTCCGACGAAACCAAGTATTATAGTGTAAACATTAAATATTTACTCACTTTTTGGTGGCATAATACCCCCGACAAATACCTGAATTATTTCACTAAACACTCATAAACGAGAATATTTTCTGTATTTTTTATAGTTTTCAAGTGAAATACAGGAAAGTGACAAGAAACAAGGGAAAAAAAGACTTAAAGTGTAAATTCTGAAGAATGCTACGGCGTAACACCAAAAATGGTTACGCCGTAACATAAATTCAGCAAGTACGAAGACCAAGGAAGACTTTACGGCGTCACACCATATTTAGTTACACGTAACCTATCATTTGGAAGGAAATTTTGTCAATGTTATTTGTTACGGCGTACACCTTTTATAATTAATGCCGTAACCATGAAGATCAAAAAATATGGAATGAAGATCAGGTACATATAGAAGTTATATGAAGGTTACGGCGTAATACCATATCTAGTTACGCCATAACAGCTGCTTAATTATGGAATGCCGTGTAAGTTGGTTACGGCGTAACACCTTTATTGGTTACGCCGTAACAGGTTCGATATCTATAAATAGAGGCCTCATTCAAGTTATTTCGACATAACTTCCTCCACAGCCAATTGGAGAGGCGAAAAAGGCTTCTAACTCTCAAAGAATTCCACCTGGAGTCCAAGGGAGATCACACTTTACTTACTTTTTGTATTTAATCGTTCAAAATACGAATATTGTAAGAATTATGAGTTTTCAATATATGATTTCGTCTATCTCATTTCTGTTGTTACCATTACCATGAGCGGCTAAGCACTTAAAGTGCTGGCCTAGTTATGTAATTACTTTTGTGATGATTGTTTCATGTTAAATTATGGTTTCATTAGATATTTCTTGACTATCGTGTAACCCTGAGTTTTGGTAGTATGGGTGGTTTGGACCTAGCTTGCCTCATTAATATATTATCTTGTCATGATGGGATTCAATGGGTACTAGGAAGGATCACTAACTCCTTATTTGGTGTAGGAACTGATCGGTCACCGCACTTATCACGCAACACTTAAAAAGCACATGAACTCTTTCAGAAGGGGTTAATAATCTTAATAGCTTATTAGATATGTTTTGGGAATAGTTGGGATTAATCATTGCAACCTGGATAACCTACCTCCTAGATGATTCTAGACTGATTTAGAATCGCAGAGAGTATAGGATAGACTGTATATGCACATTCAAGTCTATCGACCTTAGAAACCAGTAATGAAACCATAGTTTGACATTGCAAAGGAAATTGTCTTCATAACATAGTTAATGATGTAACTAGGTTAGCACGTTTTCTCTCTTGATATCTCCTATCCTTTTACTTTCAGTTATTTATTTTTATTGTTCTTTTATTTATCTCAAATCAATTCTAAAAACCATTTTCAAAACGTGACATTTCAAATTAAAACTAAATACAACTTAGCTCTTTAAACGACCTCGGATTTACCATTCTATACTACCCACAATCGGGTTATCTGCCCGTTAGTGCGTCATTAGGTAGATCGAGTTTTATAAATTTAAAACTTGATAAAAATATATTTTAAAATGGTGCCGCTGCAGGGGAGCTAAAAATTAGTGGTTTATTTGAATTTTCTTACGATTTTGTCTTTCTCTCTTATATTTATTCTTTAGGAAATTCATGGATGAGGTTGGACTTTGAAAATTCACCATTTGTTTAGTATATTTAGGCTCACATAAGAAAATCAGATACCTAAAAAGGTTAATGATATGACCATCACAGAATACCTGGAATATGAAGAAACAATGAAAACCCAGGATTACGATGAATATTCAAAACATACTCGCCAAGCAATGTCCTTGCCACATTCTAGGAATTTAAGGTTCTCCCGTCATAAAAATCTTGATCAACCATTTGATACAAAAAACCAAACCCTTCCTTCTGTATCACAATCCATTATTCACCTCAAAATCACTAAAACTACGAGAAAATACGCTAGGGAAATTGAAGAACAGAGTAATCAGGGCCTAGGTGATTTGTTTGAATCAGAGTTAGAGAAATGCTGGAAAATTCAACAGAACAGGAAACGATAGTCATTCAAACCTTAGGAGGCAAGCCTGGATGATGCCCTAAGAAAGTGGGAAGCCTAGATCGATCAACTTAGAAGGGAAGAACATGAAGTGAGTGAGTGCATGATGGTTCACACACCAAAAAATGACGTGCATTAGAAAGAAACCAGGCAAATTGAAAGGATATCAAGCCTACCTGAGAAACCAAACCCAAGAAGTCTTACTATCCCTTGTTCAGTTGATATATTTAGCATAAATGCAATAGTAGACTTAGGAGCCAGCGTTAATATTATGTCTGAGTCTATGTTGGATGAATTAAGTCTTGCTGACCCAAATCATGCTAACATCATAGTAGAAATGGCTAATAAAACTAGATATGTCTCCTAGGGGATAGTTGAAAACGTCCTGGTAAAAATTGATAAGTTTTCTTTCACCTCCGACTTTGTAATCATTGATACAAAGGAATTAAACAGTAAAACTATCATTCTTGGTCGACCTTTTTTAGCAAACATTCGTGCTAAGATTAATATTTCCACCAGAGAAGTCTCACTTGGGATTAAGGAAGACAGGTAAAAAATCAAAAAATGAAGGAACAAGAGCGTAATACGACTGTTGGTGAACACCTTAACAAACGACTAACATCACATGCAGAACTAAGCCATAGAGCTGTCAATAAAACCAATTGGTGTGAACCTGTTCACCAAGAATATGAAAACGGATACATATTATGGGCATCATGTGACCTTCACCATGAAATATGCGATGGAGGGGGAATCCTAGACAAAAAATTAAAGCATTACTAGAAAAGCACAAACGATAATGATTGCATAAACTTAGAATGAGAAGGATTAAGCTGTACCAATTGGGTAAGGGCAAGGTACGATAATGTGAACAATATAACTAAAGAAAGAATCCTTCAAAAAACTTAGGGCAATAAGCTTGGAGGACAAATACAAGAAAAGATCTTAATAGAAGAACAGGAAGATCCTAAGAAATGTAGGGAGACCAAAGAGAGAGCAATAATCAGGGCAATGGTTAATAAGTTACCTGAAGAATGGTTTTCAAAGGTTAGCAGAGATAAGGATGACTTGGAAGGAATCATTGACAATCTAAAACCTATATTTTATGATGGATTCATTGACTACAATGATGAAGCTTATAAGCAAAGGAGGAACAAGTTACTAGGAATGCCTTATACAGAACCCCTACCAATTAAAAAAGAAGAAGTTAAAATAACTAAGTATAACCTAGGGGCTGGTGAGGTATTCACAAAAACTAAGATTTTTAAAATAAAAGAATTTCCCAGAACATCAGCTAACATCGCCGATATAAGGGCAAAAATAATTAAGGATATAAATAGTAGTTCAAAAGATCTTTCCAACACAAAATGGAGACATTGGTGTAAACCAATTTACCAGTGGAAGGAAGACATATGCACCAATTGGGCTTCATGTAACCCCTATTTTGACGAATGTGATGGAGCAGACAACCCTAGGGAAAACAAAGAATATTGAGAAAGTATTAACAATGATACACGAACAACTTTAGAATGGGAAAATTTAAGCTTTGACAACTGGGTAAGAGTGGCCTTTGGAAAGGTATGTAACATGACTCAAAGAAGAATATACAAAGATTATTGGAGAAATGAGGGGCAGGAAAAATTGGAAAATGAAGAGATGTCAAATTAGCATGAGTCTAACTTAAAGACTCGTTAATAAACAAAAGTGCTTGTCGGGAGACAACCCATCCTTTATTTAAATGAAATTTCTTTTTGCATTAGCTGGTTTGCATGTTTCTTATTTTGTTTTATAGAATCTTGTAAAACCTCGTATTTAAGGTCACTACTAATTTTCAACTTATACTTAATTTTCTAAATTTCTAAAATTTTACTTTTCACTACTTCGTCGTTTTATATAAAAATCGACGATTTTAAGTAAAAAGCGCTATGATTTAAAAATTTATCCGTTTTTAATGATCGAGAAACCAACGACTCCATATTAGGGCTTTGAGTGCCTAATTATTTTATTTTTATCATATTTATCTTTCTTGTGTTTTAAATAGCACCCGAGACGAAAATCACGGTGTAGGAAAAAGTATCAGACTAGAAAAGGTATTAAGGCCCAAGATTAATAGGTAATGTAGTTAGGCAAGAATGGGCCAAAGCCCACTCCCTCCCCCTCTCTTAGTTCCGGTCGAACATAAACAAACCCACACCCTTCTTATTTTTTTTAGCAACTAAATAATTAACCCTATATAAATCATCCTCCTTTATTTAAAACACACACATACACAAATAAAAAAAACACTCGTATCCTCCCCTCTCCCCACTGTTCGTCGGCTGCAACAACAAAAACCACCATAACCTTCATCAAAAATCACCAAATTAGTTCCTATAAACCTTAAATCATCCATAAAATTATCCTCAATCTTTCCCCATCATTAAAAATCACCATGCACTTGATTTAGAAATTATTGATTTTCAAGAACTTGAAGATTTTAGGGCTTTGATTTAATTAAAGGCTACAAGAATGATGATGGTTTGGTTCTAGGTGATTACAAGTGGATTTGGAGGCAAGAAAAATTAAGGTTATAATGTTTGGGTGTTGATGGCCACGGCAAGGATTAAGAAACCCACATAGGGTTTGTGTTGATCTTCCAAAAATCCTCCATTGTAAGTATATGATATAATTTTGAACTCCCTTTTTAAGGTTTTGTTGATTTTAGTAGTGCATGTTCTTGATCTTTGATTTTTATGAACATGCAAGCATGGATTATGAATGATCTTGATTAATTAGTGTAAGTGATGAAAAATGTTTGTTAGATAATGTATCTTGATGATTAGTAGCCTTGTGATGGATTAATTAAGGTTTTGGAAGTGTTATTGATTTATCTAGAATAAGATTTTGCGGACTGTTTTGGGACAGAAGGTTGTCGTGGCTTATTCTCCAAAGATTTGGTCTATAGCTACTGATAAAATTACATATTTGGATAGAGTAAGTCTTAAGCTTTAATGTATGATTTGGATACTCTTGTAACGATTTCGGATGAAGGAGATATGGCTGTTTTACGGTTATGAACCAATTCTGAACATTCTGTTAGAAAACATGAATTGCTCCAGGTTATTGTACAGTAGATCAAGGTTATAAAGATTGGTTGAATACTATACATCATAATCTAACTCCTCCAATTGGAATCAACCTCATTGCTATTTTAGATTAGGAGTTATGACTAGAACGGCAAAAGTAAGAAATTCATTTAATATTCTGTTTTGACCTTCACTTAGCAAAAGTTTATTTCCCGTTGATTGGTAAATGAGTTGGATGATTGGCCAAATGTTTTGAAAACTAGACACATTGGTTTATCCCATGAGTAAATCCTCACATTCAACCTATCATAGATAAAGAGATAAGATTAAAAGAAAATGACTAATTCTGCAAAAGAAAGTTTTTATGTTTTGAGTTAGCATTAGAATTTGACCGTTTCTAAAAATTGGTAAACAAGTTGGAATAAAGCTTATAGTCTAAAATAAAGACTTCAAGGCCTTTCCAGGGGTGAAAGCCCAATGGCTATATCTTTTATGGTTTAGGAATTATGCTCTCATGAAAATGGCTAAAATCATAAAATTGGCTTTTACGTCTAGGTTTGGAAAAAATAAAAAGTATGATCATGTATGATTGAGATAGGAATTAAGGGGCGAGACTTAGTAGATGCTTATTTTGATATAACCAAGTTAGACATCATTAACTTTATAAAAGCATTTGGTTTAGTCTTGTGCAATATTGTTCAATGTTTCGGATTTCGTTAACTAGTAATTGTATAACTATTCTATTATAATGATATCATTTTCATATAATCGGCAGCTACTCCTGCTTTTAGGTCTCGACTAATATTTGGAGTCATCTTCTCATTGTTGGTTTCTCTTTGATCATCCACTTATGGTGAGTTCATAGCCCCACCTTTGCTCTTTTAATGGTTTTCGTAACTATTTTCGGGGTGAGAATACATGCTTGTTTTACTAAGTAAACTGTTGCTTTTTACTACTTAAGCGTTATAATGAATATGTTTCACTAAAGCTTTGCTTGCTATCACATGAATGTGATACACATGTTACATACTGATTACAACTGGTGAATACCATACGGTCGACTTATTGAAGTTTGAATTGCTTACTAAATGTGGTTGAGAACATTGATTGTCTATTTATTATTAATAATTTATAATATTATTTTTTTTCCATTTTTTTATATATTATTTTAATTTTAAAATTTTAATTTTATTAATAATAAATATATATATACGTAGTTTTTTTATAAATTAATTTTTATTTATTTTTTTATTCTATTTTTTAAATTTTTTTTATTTTTATTTAAAATAAATAAATTTTTTTTAATTATGTTAATAATTTTTTATATTTTAAATTATTATAATAATTTTAAAAATTTTTTTATTTTTAAATTGTTATTTTATTTTGGTTAATATTTTATTTGTTTTTTTATTGTATAATTTTATTTTATTTATTTATTTATAATTTTTAATTATTAATTTTAATTTTTTTTTTAATTATTTTTATTTTAGTTTTTATTTATTTTTTTGATAAAATTAATTATATAATTTAAAAACAAACCGTGAGTTTTGAGCACAATAATTGTTTTGAAAATTAGACATAAGTGCTTGAAGGGTTATCTTGTCCTGATTATAGATTAATGCGCATGAGTATATTATTGCCATAAAGTCCCGAAGTGACCGTTAATTTGCCCTATAGTGGGGGGAGCGCTAGTACATTAAATAGATCTATTGGGTTGACAACCCTGTCTGAGGGTATGGATCAGTTAAATAACATAAACACCCTGTTTAGGACGTTTTGTATTGAGAGGTAGGTATCTGGCAATTGTACCTTGTATGGGGCAAAATTTGTGAGCATATGAAAAGATATATGCCGTGTCAAGGCGTCGGTGTCATGGACTCATGGCGATAATGTGGAATATGGTATTTGGCAAATACACTTGATGTATTGATGTTGGTTGAACTAAAACCTTGTGGTACATTACTAATTATTACTTGATTATTGAAATCACTATTTGGATTTTTGGAAATAATGCTTTGAAAGGTTGTAACGCTACTTTTCTTAAGGAAATATCATTTGAATTATTTCAATGCGGTTTTTGCTAAAACCTATGAATTCACCAACATTATTGTTGACGTTTTTGCATGTATTTTCTCAGGTTATTATCTTGCTAGCTGAGCATTGGGAGCATTCGAGACGCGTGGATATCAAAACTATAAGGACTTGGTTTTCTTCACATTCGATAAATGTTTTCTTTAAATATACAAATGAGTCACGTTTGAACTCATGTAATCTTGTTAAATTATAAATTATTGGGGCCTGAATTTACTCTGATAGTTATTTAAATCGAATGTGACATTTTATTAAACGTCTCTTTTGAGGTCGTTTTCTGTAACTTGTGTGTATGAACTATGAAGTAGCACCCCATATATGTTCCGCTGCGTTGTCCCGAAAATGAGGGTGTTACAAACGACTTTGACCTATTCAAGTGGCAGTTATTACTGCATTAATGACTATGTTTAATTGGTCGTGTAACCACTATTCCTAAAGTCATGAAGGAGATTATGGTGCAATTAATGGGCCAATTAATTATCATAATTCTATGATTAGGGTTTTGAGTAATTTATCTTATACATAGGATATCATAACCTACATGAAAGATATATAAAAAAACTTAAACACTTGGATGTGCAAGGGTTATTGATTTGTGTCTAATTCAATAACATACATTTGGTCTTATCCCAAGTAGATATTTGTGATACCCTGGAAATAGGGTTGAATAGTTTACTTTAGAAAGTGATAACACTATTTCAAGTGAGATCCGGTAATGTTATATGTCATGTTTGCATAAATGATATCATACGAAAGCTATAGAATAGAGGAGGCGAGCTAGAGAGTATTTTTCATCATTTCAAAGTTTTTTATTCTAAAGGGAAAATAGAAATGAGAGGGAGAAGTGAAGTTTACAAAATGTAAAGACTTGTATAAATACCCCTCCTAGATGGGTATTTATACTTATTGTTGTTCCTATTCTATTTTCTTAATTCTAGTCAAACTTTGGTTAACTTTACTTAACTTTGACCAATATAGACTTTATTACATTATAATGACTAATAAAACTATAAACTATACAAAGACTAATTCATCTAATGATAAACACTTCTCTTAAACCTAACAATCTTCCCCTACGGGTTGATTATTACAAACGCTTCATCGTTGGCAGAATTGGTCTGCCCTTTATAAACGATTCACACCTTCTCATTTGTTGTCGACGACTTAGACGCTTGCATATTTCTCTTTCGAATGCTTTTATTATGTCAAGATCTATTTCACTTAGCAGAGGAGTTTCTTCCAAAACTAAATTTGAAAAATCCTTAGCTTTACTTCATTTAAAACTCTTTCCAACGTAGCATCACAGAATTTAACAATCTCCACCAAAAACATAACCCGTTTCTCATCTTTGCTGTTTAAGTAAATCAAACCCGTAGTTGGCTTGTCTACTATTGAGTATGGTTCATGTGCTTCAATACCAAGAAATGTTAATGTTGGTGCATTTAAATTTACCTTAATCTGGTAGCTCTCTATACCCAACTGGAATTCATGAACTCTCTCCCAGATCACACGACTTCTGATAAATGTTATCATTGAATTCATCAACTTGGTTCCATGATAATTAACCTTCTTATTCCAGCAGAGATAATACAAGTCTTCAATATCATTTATGTTCAAATACTTGAAGTCAGCTTCAGAAAAACTATTTGGCTTATCATTTTCTCTCATCACAATTATTTGCTCAATAAAGTCCAAACCATATAGTTGATCAGTAGTAATTCTGATAACTTCTGTAATCCTGTAATTGGAGAAATAGTCTTCTGGATTGTCTTTGACTCTTCTTTGATTTTGCTTGTACACTCTTTTATACCATGAATCTTTCTAATGTTGAATTGACAACCGTACATCTTCATTGAAATTCTTGAATTCTTTTCGAACCCAACGATTCATATTTTCTTCCAGATCAGCTTCTGGAAATGATTCCACGTGTATCTTGTGAAGTGAAAGAATATACTTCTTCTCCTTAGTATTTCCATTCTTCAAGAAGAATAGATCTTTGTTATACAAATACCTTGGAGGTTCATTTGGATTCCTTTGAGGTCTATACGATACGAGAGCTTTTGGTTTTGATCGTTGTATGTCCTCTTGTCTGCTTTCCCAAACTATCTGATTCTTCATAAAATTTGTTGCTCGTTCTAAATGTTAGGCGTACTCTTTATCATTTCTAAACTGATTAGTCAACATATCATTCAGTGTAGCCTCCATTCTTGCACGATCAAAGATATTTGGAACACGCTTGTCAACATTCTAAAATTTTGTGATCAGCTAAGGTCTATCATCTTCAGGAATCACCTCATCTTCATCAATAACTGTTTCCTCTTCCCATGCATCCCTTTCTTTCTTGTTGTTGTTGTTGTTGCTTAGATACATAAGTTGTGGAATCTTTGGCTGATCGTTATAATGAAGAACCCTTTGCAGACTTTGAACTCTTAAAAGTCTTGTGTCTTTTCACTCTTTTCTCCCCATCAAGAGGAGCATCATCTTCTTTTTTAGCCTCAAAATATTGAGCCAAACTGGAAGTTCGTTCATTACGTGTACGAGTCTCGGTCATTTAATTAGTTAATGTTGTAATAGTATAATATCAGGAATCGGGCTCGATAGTTAATCTAATATTGTATATGTTTCGGGTTTAATCCCAAGCAAAACCCGAGCTCGGGTCCTAGTTAAATATCTCGCGCGTCATTTAACGTGACAGGGTATATAAACTCTTTTCTATTTAGAAAAGAGTTAGTTGTTGAAAATAATAACTTTTTCCTTTTCCTAAACTCTCTCATCTCTCTCTCTCTTCTTTCTCTCTCTACAAAACAACTCACCTCTCTTTCTCTTTTCTAGATCAAATTCGGGTATGATATATATGTTATGAAGTGTTAACGGGATCCTACAATTGGCATCAGAGCAAATGGTGAATTTGTGATTGATTATTGTGGTTAATTAGCTCAAATTCGTGGCTTATTTTGTGCTCAAAATACCCACGGGTCAAAATTATTTTTTGAGCTTATTTGGTTAGTTAATCTTGTTGTTTTCCTGTCCTACATATAAAGAATGTTGTATTGTTGCCATTCCATGAGTTACACAAGCCTCTAGTTCGAAATCTAGCTTAAAAGATTCGAATTTATTTGGTGTTCTTCGTGGAGAATTGCCTCATTATTGAAGATCCACAAAGAAAAATGAGTTAAGGTGTGTTTAAACTTCGAATACACACTTAGAACTAAATGTTTCTAACCTAATTCGTGGCTAGAAAGCTAAGTTGGGATTATTTTGCCCAAATCATCCTAGTGTTCTTGGTGGAGAGTTGCTTATTTAATTATATCTCTAGCCGACGATTTGGAAGCATAGGGACAAGATCCACGTTTTTAGGTAAAAAGTCAAAGGCGGTTTGACAGGTCAAGGCGAATTGAATATTTTATTGAAAAAAATGAAACGTTATAATGCCCAAAGTTAAAAATCCGTAGCGGTCTGCCTATTAAAAATAGAAGGCGAGTTGACTGTTTTAGACGGCGGTTTGCCAAAGTTCTCAACGGTTTGATTATTTTAATAAGCGGCGAGTTGCTAGTTAAAACGGCGAGTTACTTGTTTTAACTAGGCGGCGAGTTGGCTTATTCACGACGAGTTACCATAAACTGCAGCAGTTTGAGTACTTTATTTAGGCAGCGAGTTAGTCATCTATAGGCAGCGGTTTGATTAAAAAAAAAGTTGAGTAATATGTAATTTTTTATATAGCCTTTCTAACTTATTTTTACATCAAATTCAAATTTTGGTAATAGGGTAAAAAAAATTCGGTCGACACCTTTTTAGCGACACTTTTTGGCGGGAAAAATTAAATAAAAATATAATTTTTTCTATAGCCTTTTTAGCTTATTTTTACACCAAATTTAGATTTTGGTAATAAGGTAAAAAAAATTCATAATCCAACTGCGCCGAATTCCAAACAAATCATCAAACCATAAGCCAAAACCATCAACAAGGACTTAAACTGCATTAATCATACAAGAAACAAACCTCAACAACAATCGATTATTCATTTACGGTTTTCTATTGATTTTGTAAAATCCCGTTAATTCATTTATCGGTTTTAATCATAGACGTGTAAAATCCCGTGAACGTGAATTGCATACATAACCACAACTTCAATCACATCATATCCACTTAAGATCCAACAATATAAACTCTTTCTATTACGAAAAGAGTTTTTTTTTCAGGGGGTTGTTCATTTCTAAATCTTTTCCTTTTCCAAAATTCTCTCATCTCTCTCTCTAAACTCTCTCTCTAGACCAACTCTTTCTTTCTCTTTTCTAGTTCGATTCGTGATTATTATATATGTTATGAAGTGTTAACGGGATCCTACAATTGGTATCAGAGCTTCAAGGGTGGATTCGTGATTCATTTGTAGTTTAGCTAGTCGATGTCAGGACTATAAATACCCCCTCTATACTTCCATGGAGGGGTAGAAGTTCACACTTGTAAAAGTGTATGTGTGTGTGTGTGTGTGTGTTTTTCTCTTTTCTCTCAACAACACACACAACTTCCTATCTTATCTTTTCTCTCTAATAATATGGCTACACATATTTTCCATTTTACCATACCTTTGGATCCGTTGTTATAAGGGTGAATCTAATGATAATAACTGGTATCAGAGTTACAGTGGATTTGTGTATGATTCTTGTGGCTAAACAAGATCAAATTCGTGAGTTATTAAGTAACTTTATTTGTTCTTGGTTCAAAAAGTCTAACCCGGATTTTTGTGCTTAGATGTGTTTAAGCAAGATCTAGGCATAAGGTAACTAGTTGTGCAAGAAAAATCAAGGTACAAGGTCAAAAAGGGTGTGTTTTAGGTGATTTTGTGTGAAAAATACGTATTTTGCTCGAAGAGAAATATGCAGGTATGAATCAAGCGGAATATGTTTTTGAATGAAGCGAAACATGTTTCAAGCGAAATATGACAACTTTGAAGCGAAATATGTCATTAGGCAAGCGAAATATGTAACTTTGCAAGCGAAATATGTCATTTTAAAGCGAAATATGACAGTTTGAGTAATCAAGCGAAATATGACAAGTCTAAGCGAAATATGCAAGTTAGAAGCGAAATATGCAAGCCCCAAGCGAAATATGCAAAATTCCAAGCGAAACATGCAATTTCCAAACAGGTGAATTAAGCAGGTGAATTAAACCAGCGATTTAAGCCAGCGGTTTACCTCTAATCCAGCGATTTAACACACTGATTCACCACTTGGATTTTTTCCAACATTGCATTTTATCCTCGGACTTTGAAATTTAATCGACACTTAACCAATAGCAACAAACATCAACCTAAACCACAAACAATAACTTAAACACAATCAATTACTCACTGACGATTTTCTATTGATTTTGTAAAATCCCGTTAAACTCTTTTTTCGGTTTTAATCATAGACGTGTAAAATCCTATGAACGTGAATTGCATACAAGACCACAACTTCAATCACATCATATCCACTTAAGATCCAACAACTTATTACACTTCATAGTTTAATAACCATTCATGTCACTAGAGCTTTTCGAACCAAATAATTTCCCACGATCGAACCAAGCACTCTAAAATTTTCCCACTATTTTTCCCACAATCCTTGACCTTCAAATCACCTTATAAAAATCGTTCTTGCCTTGGAAAAATTCTTTTCTGCCACTTTTGGATTTTAGGGTTTCGGTGGTGTTTTGTTTTAGAGATTTAGCAAATGAAAAGTGTAAAAGAGATATAATGGGGAATTATGCCGAGTTTTGAGGCTTTCAAAAGACTAAAATCAGATTTGTAACTTGCCAACATTTATTGTGTAATTATACATATTTATTTTATATTAATTGTAATGTATAAGTAATTAAATGTAATTAATTTCGGCATAAATACATATGCATAAACATTAATTATTTTTCTTATATAATATAAGGTATTTTAATCTTACATAAATTTCATAATTGTCACATGTTGCATTTTTATAATTTCTAACATTTAAATGAAGTTTATTTAAGCTTTTATGAGATTTTCTTGCATTAGGGGTATTTTGGTAATTTTACACTTGTTGAGATTTTTAGGTTTTACATTACTTCTCGAGATAGAGAATCAATGGAGTCGTATTACTCACGGTTTTATAAACTGATAAATGAGTTGACAAGGAACAACTTGCAAGTTACTACAATGCAAGTGAATGTTCAATTTCTTCAACAACTTCAACCAGAATGGTCAAGATTTGTGACGGTTGTCAAGCAATCAAAAGAAATAGACACCATCTCATATCACACACTTTTTGACATTCTGAAGCAGTATCAAAATGAAGTTAATGATATCCGTGCTGAGAGAATAGCCAAAAGTGCAAATCCATTAGCACTTCTTGCGGCTGCTCAACCATATTCAGATAATTACTATCAAGCACCAAAACCTCAAAGATCTAATGCAACATCATCTTCTACAAGACCTAGTGCATCTACCAGACACAAAGGCAAAGAGATCGCCAAACCAGTTACACCTCAATCTGAGTCAGTATCTGAAGAAGACAGTGATCCTGAACAAGCTCAGAGGGATAAGGACATGCAAAAGAATTTGGCACTCCTTGCAAAGTATTTCAAAAGGCTCTACAAACCTACCAACAACAACCTTCGAACTTCTTCAAACTCCAGGAACAAGACTGAAGATACCACACCAAGGTATAACAACGACAATCAGTTATGGCGGTTTAGGAATCAAAGGACAATGATAGTTGCTGGGACTAGGGAAACTGTAGGCAGTCTGGTAGTGCAACAAACAGGGATACATTGCTTTAACTACAAGGGATTTGGCTACTATGCAAAGGAATGCAGGAAGCCAAAGCGTGTTAAAGACTACTCGTATCACAAGGAAAAGATGATGATGTGCAAACAAGCTGAACAAGGTGTTCCACTGCAAGCTGAGCAAGCTGATTAGCTAGCGGACACGGATGAAGAGATTGGTGAACAGGAATTGGAAGCACATTACAGTTTCATGACAAACAATTAAAGTTTTTGAATGAAATTGTTTATACTCGTAATCAGTCAATTCAGACCATTCATATGTTAGCACCCAAA
>BQNB010062342.1:0-36116 GCA_026074375.1 Tanacetum coccineum | reverse complement strand
TGTTGTGAAATTCTAAGTATGGGTCTTCTTATAAGTAATAAAAGGTCTCTTATACCAGTTCATTATAGGAAGTCATCAGACCACATCTGACTTCATGTACGCGGAAAATGTCGCTCACTCCTTTATCTGTGCTAAAACTGGTTTTGTCCAATATATTGTAGGTGTCTTACTATTTTTCATCACTAATTTTGAGCTAGCGAGATCTTGGCAGTTTGCGTTGTGTATGCTCGAGGGCGTAGGTTGTTACAGGTAATGAATGAGAGGTTGAAGTGAAAGGTACAACCTACTTTGTTCATTCGTTTCTATAAAACATCAAGATTATTGTTTGTTTCAACTAATGTGGTATAAACATAAGTTTTGGTATTATGTGGTATAAACATAAGTGTTCGTCTGTTCCTAAAGTTAACGGGTTGGTACTCTTCTCTAAATTGTCTTCTTGAATTATTGTCGTTGTTGTCCAAACCCTTTGATAGTACATGCGTTCTGTGAATTTATATAACTCTATTTAACTAAAATGAATGGTGAATGAGATCTGCAAAAGTGGTTTTTGCTGCAAAGCTTGATCAATTAAAAGTTGCAGAGACGGTTTAAATGTGTAGAAAAGTGACCGGTGCAAGAGCAAAAAAGAGTGCTAATGTATTGAACAAGAAAAGCAAGAAAATGTCATCACCGTCTAGACAAAATCATAGCAGATCAAGTGATCGGTTTATCGTGACACCTCAATCACCCGTAATTTGGCTACCTCTAGTTTTCACTGAATGGGAAAGTTTGCAGATGTTAGAAGTAGGGCTATAAAGGTTAGCGTTGTTGTGACACCGGCTTTGGGCTCCATGTGTAGTCTCGTTTTCTTTACTTGGGCGCAAACGGTAAATTGGTATGTTCTTTTTGTTAATGAGTAACTAAGCTAGTGTCATCCTTGTAAGTTGATATGTGATTAATAAACTCTGATTCTACGCGATAAGGTCGCCGCTGAACTGTATCTTGTCTAAGCCAAGTATGTTATCAATGTAACTCAAATGTTGATTCTTTATTAAGAGTGTAGCTTATATTATTATCAAATCTCAATTGTTGTAGTGTATATTAATTATGCTTATGGTTTGCTGGAGACATGGATTGGTCAAATTGGGTAAATATTGATGTAATGGCTAGCTGGAAATGGAGCATGAAAGTTTTTTTTAATTTTTTTTCAAATAGAGCCATGTTTCTTATTATAAAACCGGGCTCTATATGAGGTTATAAAGCCAGTTTCAAAAACCGGGCACTATGTCAATGTTGAATAGAGTCCCCTCCCCTTTGAGCCCCCACCGAAAACCGGGCTCTATTTAAATTCAAATGTAATCACGATCATATCCCAGCACTTTAATCACCTTTCTATTCATAACATGGCGCGTTTGGACTTTTACGATAAACACAACATGGTTGCATACTTGGAAAAGTCAGCAGGAAGTGAAGGGTTTGAACAAATCATAGATTTCCTAAGTGCAAGTCACATCCACTTTGCCCTCACTGCAAACCCAACCATTTATACGTCTCTAATTCAAGAATTTTAGGAAACAGCTGCTTTATGCACTACGAAAGATGGAGTCCTGGGTATCTCTGCAACTATTGACAGAAAGGTCAAAGTATTGGTGTCTGAGGCCTCCATTAGAAGACATCTGAAGCTTGAAGATTCTGAAGGTCTTAGCTTTCTTCCAAATGCAGAAATTTTTGAGCAACTGGCTAACATGGGGTATGTAACTGACTCTGACAGTCTTATTTTTCAAAAGGGGTATTTTCCCCACAGTAGAAGTTCTTCATTCACACCATACTCCACTGTTTAAGCCCTAAAAAGACTGCTTGGAATCAATTTAGTAGCAACTTAGCTACTGCTATCATATGCCTGGCAACCAAAAGGATTTTCAACTTTTCTAAATTTCTCTTTGAAGCCATGGTCAAGAATATAGATAGCCAACACAAGTTCTTGATGTATCCAAGGTTCATTCAAATCTTTGTGAACAAACATCAAAGGCTTCTTTTGCCTCACAAGACTATCTATCCCACTCCTACCCTTAAACACAAACTATTCAACAACATGAAAAGGGTCTCCAAGGGATATTCTGGGGTAGTAACTCCTCTATTTGACACTATGATTGCTCAAGGTCAATCTCAATCCTTTACTCTACAAACATCACCATCCAGAATAACATATTCCCCATCACTGTCTCCACAAACACATCAACCATCATCTTCACCACACCCAATAGATACCACTCATCATACAGAGGAACCTACTCAAATGCCCTATGAATCACCTCTCCACAGTGTTCACTCACTTGGACGTAATGAGGGTAGTCTCTCACTAAATGAATTGATGGTTTTGTGTACCTCCTTATCAAAGAAAGTTGCTAGTTTAGAGTCAGAACTAAAGCAGACAAAGGAAACTTACAGTACTGCTCTTACAAAGTTAATCCTCAAAGTGAAGAAGTTGGAGAAGCAAGTCCAGACTACCAACTCTAGGAGAAAGACCAGAATTGTTCGGTCCAAAGATGAAGATGCTGCAGAGGATCCTTTCAATCAGGGGAGGATAATAGAAGAAATTGATGCGGACACAGATATTACCTTAGTTACTCCTACAAAAGTTAGCAGTCAAAGTGATCAATCTAAAGATCACTTGAGAGTTCTAAGTGCTGCTAAGGTCCTTGCAGAGGCTGCTAAACAAGGAAGAGGTGTTGGTCTTACTCAAACTTACACTAGAAGAAGAAGAAATGTTGGTAATGGCAGTGGTAGAGTTAGTACTGCCAGTAAATCAGACAGTACTGCTAGTGGAAAGGCTAAAGACAAAGGGAAAGAAATTATTCAAGAACCTGAGCCTCCAAAGAAACTCAAGAAGAGGGTTCAAGTTTAGATGAGCATGGATGAGGAAATAGCCAAAAAGATGTTTGAGGAAGAACAAGCAAAGGTAATGACAGAACAAGAACAAGAAAGGATGAATTTAGAAGCAGCTTTAGAACTACAAAGGAAGCTGGATGCAAGGGAAGAAGTTCCAGCTGAAGCTACACAAGCTACACAAGAACATGAGATTGATTAGAATGATCCTTCAGTTCTAAGATATCATGCACAACTAAACAGACCTTATTATGTAGTTGAAGTGAGGAAGAATATGATTATGTATCTAAAGAATCAAAGAGGGTACAAGATGAGCTACTTTAAGGGTATGAAATATGAAGACATTCGACCTATATTTGAACAGGTATGAGATCAAACACAATCTTTTATGCCTATGGATTCTGAGAAAGAAAGTAAAGAGAAAGCTGAAGAAAGGATGAAAAGAAATACCTTAAAGGCTAAAGAAGACAAGATCAAAAGGCAGAAGACCAAGGATGATCCAGAAAAACTCACACTCATAGAGTATGTACATGTTGTGTCTGACTCTGAAGAAGCAATTAATGTGATTCCATTGGCTGTAAAATCTCCAATAGTTAGTTGGAAATCTTATTGCAAAGGAGATATAGGATTCTATGAAATACACAGGGCAGATGGAAACTACAAGACTTATAAGTTCTTTAGTGAAATGCTAAATGACTTTGACAGAGATGATTTGATTGTGCTATACAGACTATTCAATGAAAAGTATGCATCCACAAGACCAAGGTTTGATGATTTAATGCTCTGGGGAGATATGAAGATCATGTTTGATCCAGATGAAAATGGTGAGATCTGGAAAAATCATAACAGTCAAGAGTTGATAGAATGGAAGCTTTATGAATTTTGTGGGGTTCACTCCTTGATACTAAGAGAAGTAACAATCTATATGCTAGTTGAAAAGAAGTATACACTTCCACAGGATACACTTACAAGAATTCTTAGATGGAAACTTCATGTGAACTATGAGATCCCTGAGATGGCATATGAGCTCTTAAAGTTTATCAGGTCTTAAATTTAATAGCAAGGATAGTGTGTTTGGAAGCATCCTCAGTAGAAGAAGACTAGAAGATTTAATTCAGAAGAAACTTGAGATTTGAAGGTAAATCACAAGTTTAGGGGAGGATTGTTGGGAATTAAAGGGCTTTTACAAGTTTATACTGCTGGAAGGACTTAGTGCTGCTATTGAAGATTGAAGAATATAAACTAAGTCATTAGTACTGCCAATTGTAGTATTAGTACTGCTAGTTACAGTTAGTACTGCCAGTACTAAAAGATAGTCACTTAGTACTGCTAGCTTTGTATTAGTACTGTTAGTATAGAATGATTAGTATTGCTTAAGTGATATGCATGAGATATATTAGGAATAGATATGCATGATCACTTAACGCGTTTTGTAAGCTCATTAGGGTTTCCTTGGTGTATAAAAGGAACCCTACGGCACTAGTTAGATATACAAGTTTCACAAATATTAATAGTTAGTAATCTGTAACCTAGCAGATTAATAGTAATCAAAGTTCTGTTTTATTCATTGTTCTTTTTAGCAATATAAGTTAGTTTCCGCATAGCTTATATTGTTCATAGTCATTGTTTCTCTTGTAGTTAGTTTGGATCTATCCAGATTGGCTACCACCCTTAACAGGCTAGAAAGATCTATTAAGTCTGGGATCTATAACCTTCTCTTGGGAGAGACCTACACCCTTCTTTTGGGAGAGACCTACACCCTTCTTTCTCATTTTAATGATTCTTCATCTAATTATGAAACATTTTGCTTTGATATCAGAGAGAAAAGTAGTAGCAGTACCACTTCTCATTCTGATCTTTCTCTTCTTGAATATGAATCGTTTCATTTTGATCTTTTGATTGATCTGCTTCCTCCTGCCGATAGGAGTGATTCTCATCATGAGGAGTTCGCCGATGAACTCGCTCACATCATATCTCCACCGGAGTATGTTAATTTTTACTTTGTTCTTGAGGACATTAGTAGTATGGACCCCTCCTGAGTCGACTCCAGTTATTGATGAGTCTACCCTACTAGTCTTACCACTTCCCGATTTTAAGGAAATTTCCTTAAGGGAAGTGGAAAGATTTTATGACATAGTCAGGTGAGAAGACGAGGGTGATGGAGACCCTTTCTTTTGGTTTTCATCATATGCCATCATCCCGTCCTGCTGCATACTCACCTAAGGAGGTGATGTATTGCTATTACCATCCTCACCTCATAACGGGTGATGGATTTGACCATGGACCTAAAATGAAATAACACTAGAGTCAAGCTAGAGACTCAAACAAAAACAAGCGCTTCTCGGGAGGCAACCCGTGTTCTCTTTCTCTTTCTATCTTTCTTAGTAGTAATAATATATTAGTTTAGTAGTAGTATAATGAATAAGTGTGAGGGTGTGCTTCTATCTTTGTTGTGCTTTGTGGGTATCCGTTTTTGCTTGCAGGATTCTCTTTGATCGTGAAGACCTTCGTGCTTGTTTTCAATCCTCCAATCACTCAGTCTCCGGTCGATCTTCAAATTTATATCCTGAGAATCTTCAATAAGAGGAAAAATGAAGAGGAAAAAATGGGACGGATTCCTTAAGAATGTAAGACCTTGCTTGTTTTCAATCCTCCAATCCCCGTTCCTTTGATCTTCTGGCATAATTTGTAATCCTCATTCCTGATCTTATATATATATATCTATATATAATATATATATATAAATAATATATATATATATATATATAATAATATATAGTATATATATTAATAAATAATATATATATATATATATATATAATATACTATATATATTTTGTTTCCCCTTCACATCTTTGAATTTTTTTTTCATTTGCCTTTTTTGTTCCTAGTGTGGGGGTAAAACTTGATATTTTTAAACATTGAGGCCAATATTCCATTCTAAGTGTAGGGGGATTTCTATCGAAATGTGATCTTGCCTGTGCCTGCTGTGTCCCTTGCAATCCCGTTTTGACCTTAGTTTTTGTTTTATTTTGCTCTAAAAAATAAAATAAAATAATAAATAAATAAATGAATGAAAAAAAATGATGAAAATATAAAAATATAGAAATAAGTAGCCCCATAGAACTAAGGATATTTTAACTTGACCGAGTGTCTCATTCTAGCTTTTCCCTTAGCTTTTTAGACTAAGCGATTGCTTAGCTTTAAAATTTTACAAAAAACGAAAAATGATAGAGTTGAATATAAGTTAGATGCTAAGCGTGGAGTAGTTGGTTCTTTTTAGAGCTCATAGAGGTTAATTGTGGCTTTTTTGCTTCCACCAGCTTAATAAACATTATATAATTGTTAAATAAATAAAGTTACTTTAGTTTTTGCGATTCTTAGTTTAGATCCCTTCGTAGAGATTCTTTCTGGTGAAAGTAAGGTACACATCAGGGTTCTGTCAGTGTTGTGGGGAAATAGGCTACCGATTTCTGACGGCTCGCTACCGTTGTCCAGGTAGTTAAATGACCACAGGACTTGAAATTTGGTTACCAAAAAAATATATAATAATAAACCGAAGCCGAAATAAAACCACTAAACCATGGTCGGCTCGCATACCGATGTGGCAGTCGTTTAAAGGGTGGAGGTAATAATAATAATAAGAACTGTGGGCTGATAAAAGATTACTGGACCATGGTCGGCTCGCATACCGATGTGGCAGTTTTCAAAAGAAGGCCCATAGTAAGAATAATAAATCCAAGATTGATAAAAGTTTACTAGACCATGGTCGGCTTGCATACCGATGTGACAGTTTTCAAAAAGGTCCAAGATCTCCTGGTCAAAATAAGACTCATGGACCATGGTCGGCTCGCATACCGATGTGGCAGTTGTTTAAAGGACCGAGGGATAATAATGTTGCAATAATAATAATAATAAAGCCAAATTTCGACTCCGGGGTTATCTAAATAAAGCCTTCGTCTCTGGACTCGTAGTTGAGTTGTTTCAGATGAAATAAAAAGGATAACCCCTATATCATGCGAAATTAGAACCTTAATGTGGACCTTATTCTCACCATATCGTCTCTTTAGGAAAGGATTTCAAACTAATTATGGTCTAAACTGGGTTTATTTTTTATTAATAAGGACATAATTTATTTGTCACCAATAATAATAATAAAATCCTTAGAGGATTTAGGAATAATGGGAGCGAAAAGTTAAGTTTATACTTACATAATTAGCATTTATGAATAGTGTTAGCATCTAATCTTATATTTGGCTGTGATTTCGTTTCAAGCTTAGTTTGGGGATTGTGAAAAGTCGAGGATGACGAACTCCAATTTTTAAAGCCTATTAGATAAATGTATCTTAATCTTTTTCTTTTATTTTAATAAGTGGTCAAAACGGGGGCGTTTTCGAAATAAATTATTTTTGAACCTTTTAATGGACCTTTTTTGTTCTTGTTTGATGTGAGGGGTCATAAGTTCAAAGGGGATTAAATTATTTATTTTCGGGCATGTTTTATAAACATTGCGTGTGGGACCAGCAATGGCTTAGTGTGGGGGAATTTGATGTGTGCTTAAACACACATCATTTATACCCCGGAAAACACTAATAAACGGACTAAAAACATGGAACTAAAATATGGAAAATTATATTGCAAATATGTTTGTATTGTGTTTTTATGTCTTGCAGGTACTAAGGATTGAAAACGAAGCAATAACGGGAATTTTCGGTTTTGATTCAATCAAGTTTACTAATTATTCGAGATCAAGACGAAGTCATAAAAATTCCTCGAGCATTCCATCAGAAAGAGCACGAGATTACGAGTTCAACGGTGCCTTCATCTCTTATTGGGTCGGCCTGACACTGTTTATATGGGTCGGACCGACCCATACTTATTAAAAGCCCAAGACAACACAAAATAAATAAAGTTGTTATAATATGGTGATGTTAGCCCATGTCAAGGGCACATGCGGTGTAAATAAATCATTCCATAGCACGTGATCCTCCACTTCTATTTCCTTGGCTAATTACATAGCAACATGTGGCATCTATATATGTTTTCATTTCAATTTTGATACAAAAGAGAAGAGAATGGGAACACCTCACGTGATATTCTAATTAAATCATATCCCCCTCACGTGAGGTTCCACTACAATGTAATGGACGAATGACATGCGAACACGTGGCGGGTTTACATTATTCTCATTCAAGATTAAGGTACGAGGAGCATGTGAATGTTTGAAAAATGCGTTGGGGTTACGCAAGATGATAGTACGAGGTTTGATTGGTTAAAAGTAAAATTACTATCATACCCCTCGATCTATATTTATTATTGGTTGGACAAGTTTACCCTCACACCAACTTTTGGCTATATAACAAAGTTACGCAGTAGCTGAGAGAGTAGTTTTTTTTAGTAGTTTTAGTTTTAGCTTCTCCAAAAAAAATATTGTTAGCTTATTTTCTTCTTACCAGCTTATTTTGTAACTTTTTTTCTAGCTTATTTGTAGTTTGTAAACAGCTTATTTGAGGTTAATGATATATGGAGTTTGGTTAAAGAGATTTGTTTTGGTTGGCTTATGTTCTAGCTTATTTTCTCGCCTTCTTTTGCTTATTTCTTTCAAATGCTTATTCGAGTTAGCTTATTGAAGCTAATCGATCCTCAGCTTATTTCCACTAGTGGAATAAGCACTCTTGTGGCTTATTCTACCTAGATCTAAGCTTAAATCGTTTAAATAAGGTTCGGCTTATTTCATTTTCTTATTTGCTTTTCGTTTTAGCTTATTGCTTCTCAAACAAGCTCGATTCGAACATAATAATGAGAGTTCATAAGTGCTATCTCATGGCTTATTTATAAGTTTTGGACCTCCTTAAAAGTTTCGATAGCTTATAAATAGCTTATTCTCCTATTCGTAACTTATCTCTTTCAAAACTAGTTTTCGTAGCTTATTAGTCTTTCAAAAAAAAAAAAAAATTTATCAGTAGCTTATTTCTCTTCTAAGTAGCTTGTTACCCTAGTTAAGTGATTTCTAAAAAGCTTGTTTCCATTTCGTCTTAAATTAAAACTCCAAACCGTAGCTTATTTCTAGATTTAAAACTTAATAGTAGCTTATTCATCTTCTAAAATCAGTTTTTCACTAGCTTAGTTTATATCTTAGCTTATTTTCTAAAAGAGTAGCTTATTCTAGTAGCTTATAGTTTAATCAAAAAATTTATAAGAGTTGAAATTGGTTTACAACTTGATTGATTTGTTTGTTTGGTTCGTTTCGTCTCAAAATTAGAATAGAAATACGTTTGTTTTTTTAATGGCTTAAGGATGCATGGAATTGTTTTAAGTTTTAACAGTTTTTTTTATTGTGTGTTCGTTCCAAAAATTTTGAAACATAAATTGTCCTCTAATGGGCTTGGCCCACGTGATTTCTCAAAACTGAAAGATTCGAATTTTGATCAAAAGGGTGTAACAGCCCACGTAGTTTATAGTAAATATGATTATCACTTAATAGTTTATGTTTAATTGAGTTTTGGTGTTCCGGGTCAACTAATGAGGCGTAGAGCTTAAGGGTTTATTTAGCTAGACCGAATTTGATTATTTGTTTTAGCTAAATAAATCGGATGGTTTTCGTTTTATTGCGGGTCTTCAATTCGGTTCCATTTTCTATCATTTTTCAATTTATAGCTTAGTATAAAAATGTTTTGCTTTGCTTATTTTATCATTATAAGTAACGAGTTTGATTTTTGCCATGCTTAGTGATTTATTTTTATCGTTATTTTTTTGAACGGCGAATTTTATTAAAAGAAAACACTAGCAAGAAGCTAGAACATTACAAGGACACAAGGTGAGGATTTTTTAACCATCACACCAAAACGTAGCTTTAATCTATATCGAACACAAAGAAAGAACGAGAGCACTAGTTCATCAAAAATATTAGCCTTGGGAAGAAGGAACAACTCCAAAAATCTTCTTATTACGAAAAGCCCAAACATGAACCACCTAGACCATAACACACCCCTTTCTATTAATCTTTTATGCTTAGTACAGGCCAGCCGTAATTAGTTATCCAAGAAATCCCTCATCAAAAAAATTCAAGCTCCATGTAACTTACTCATCCCACAAATACAAACCTCGAAAAAATAAGCTTCTATACAACATACAATTAAAGAACAAATGTTCGAAGATTCAACAACCGTTCTCGCATAGAGGACATAGGGGGGATTAGAAGGGATATCCTATTACCTCTACGTTGAAATGTTCCACCGAGTCGGTAAACATTTATAACCACCTTCCAAGCGGTGAAAATGTGACTTTAATAGGCACTTCTTTAATCCATCTTGTTTTGGAGAAATATCTGGTAATCTATTTGTTGTCATTATTCCTTCGCGCCGAAGAACTGAAAATTCACCCCGACCCATTTACAAATCCCCACGCCACCTATCATCCGATGGACTAACATCACTCCCTCCAAACTGTCTAAAAGATGATCCCACTGTTCGGATTTAATGCCACTACGCGGCATCCTACGCAAAGAGGAAGCTAAAGAAGTTTGCTCAAATTTGAAAGCTACCGAAATGTGTTTGTTTACCTCAAGCGCATAAATGCGTGGAAAAACCTCCTTCAATTGCTGCTCCCCCTCCACCGATCCTTCCAAAAAGAAGTATTCGACCCATTCCCTATCTTCTTATGCATCATACTTATAAGATCAATTCCATGAGAAGCCAACCTATCAATTTCTTTAATATATCACACACATTTCGACAGTATATCCGGACATTCCAGCTCATAATCTACCATCAATCCATGTATAGCATGAATGACCCCTAACCCGTAAGAGGTCACTTTGATTAAAATTATTGCCAAACCCATTTAAACATTATACGCTCTATAAGCGCGAAAAACTAGAAACACAAGACCTCTTTCTCCTTTGACGTCAAGACTTTATTCCAACTAACCCAAATCGACCTTTTACTATCAAGATCATTACCATTAAAAAAGTGACACCGGATAGATTCCATACGTTGTAGAACCAACATAGGAACCTTAAAAATAGACATATGATAAATAGGCATTAGACCATAAACCGCTTTAAGAAGTGTGAGCTTCTCATTAGACAAAGTTTTCATCTTCCATTTAGAAAGGTCGATTCACCATTTTGTCGATAACTCATCCCATGATTTAGTCGAGACTACATCCCCCTACTTTCGAGCAAGAAAAGAGAACGGAGTATTAAGAATGACACAACCAATCTGTCTGTAATCTTTTTCGAACCTTCTTATCGAAAAACGCTACCCCATGGAGTTTACTTTTTTACTAAAGATTAATACTTAGACCGAAGCCCTGTTCAAAACACTCTTTAACATATCATTAAAGTATCAATAATTCCGCTTACTCCATTGACCCATGATCTAGCATCGTACGCATAAAACATATGAGATAAAGTCATAGAAGAGTTATCTTGATACCATTAATATACCCGCATCCTCCCACTCTTTTATAAGGACAATGAAGACTCTCCATAACCAATATAATTAGAAAGGAGATACGGATCACTTGTTTTATAGCCTTTATAAAATTGAAATTCCTCCGTGTACTTTCCAATTACTAAAAACAAAAAAAAAAAAAAAAAAAAAAAAAAAAAAAAAAAAAAAAAAACAAAAAAAAAAAAAAAAAAAAAAAAACAAAAAAAAAAAAAAAAAAAAAAAAAAAAAAAAAAAAAAAAAAAAAAAAAAAAAAAAAATACTAAGTGTGATCTAGAGGGAGTATCACGCGGAATACAGTATATATGTATGAGCGATTACCTCTGGTGAAAATCGTATAGAATCTCTCTCACTGTGAAACCGTTTCATATCACGCCCAAAAAAAATACCCCAAAACCCAAACCCTATCACATACCCCCCCCCCCAAAATAAGCACCAAATCACATATATGGAGAATGGCTCTCTTCTCGAGATAAATAATTGTGAGTAGTTTGATGATAGTATAGATGTGTGTTCGGCTCGGAGAGGAGAGACTCGGCGTCGCTATCTCCACGGGAGTCTGAGGTTTGTAGTACTCACTAATAGGTCCAGAAGATGAGAGAGAGAGTAACCGTCTGTCAGTTAAAAAATCCCAACGAACAGAATCATAAGCCTTTTCAAAATCAATCTTGAAAATAAACGTTTGTTTTTTTTCGCTTTACACCATTGAAGAACCTCGTTGAGAATGAGCGGACCGTCTAGAATTTGTCTATCCGCCACAAAAGCCGATTGAACCTCACTAACTAAGTCACCCAACACACCAACAAGCCGATTAGCCAAAATTTTCGCAATAATTTTATATAAGCTCCCTATAAGACTAATTGGACGAAAGTCCTTAACCAATTTAGCATCCGGAATCTTAGGGATCAAAGCAATAAACGACGCATTACAACCTTTAGGAAAATTACCGGAAGTAAAAAAATGTTGAACCGCCGCCACTACATCCTTTTCAATTAAAGACCAATATCTTCTAATGAAACCAAACGTAACTCCATCCGGTCCCGGAGATTTATCAATCCCACAATCCCACACCGCCCGCTTAATCTCTTGGTACGAAATATCACCTTCCAATTCATTTTTTTTCAGCTCGCTAATCGTACGAGGAAAATCAATATTGATTACTGGTCGCTCTCGCTCCGACTGAGGCCCCCCGCCGCACGCGCGCCTCCTCACACGCCCTGGCTCTAAAATTGCTCCAAGAACTCCTTTTTAACCACAGCCGGATTATCGATCCCACATACCTTCTTTTTAAGGACTCCACGCTAGACCAAGTTGATTACGTTTCTTATTTAAAATCCCATGATAAAACTTTGTATTCTCGTCTCCTTCTATCGCCCATTTTATCTTAGCTTTTTGCGCCGCCTCCAAATTATCCACCTTCTCCGCTTCTTGGATGTCTTTAATGTAGGTCCTTATTAACAAGATCTAAATGGCCTTATCGACTTATATTCTCTGAATAAATCCAAGAAAACTATGAGAGACAATAAACGTGAATACAAAATTGACGCGGGAATATCAAGTATCCTATTACCAACGATGACACAAAGAACAATATGCTAAAAATACTATTACTATTACTATTTGATTGCAAATGCTCAATCAACCGATATGTTACAATACTATACTACGTTCCTTTTATAATCTTAAGGAACCCTAAACGCGTTAAGAGATAATACTTATCTCTTCCTATATTAACGCTAAGAGATAACTATTACTATAATCACAACCAGACTTAACATTCTGACCCAGCAGTATTAACTTTAATACTGCCAGACTTAAGTTAATGCTGGCAGACTTAACTTGCTCTACCAGACTTAACTTCTATTACTAACAGTACTAACTATTTTCTATCAGTACTGACTATGGACGGACAGTCTTAACTTTAATAACTATAGTATTAAGTCTGTTTACAATATTTTCCTAACAATCCTCCCCTAACTTGATCTTCATCCATGAACTTCAAGTTTCTTCAAAAACATTCTTGATCTTTAAACACTGTAAGCTCTAAGAGGATTGTCCGCGCGCTCTAGCTCTGTCTTCAAAATAATAAGTCTTTATGTCTTCAAATCTTGACAGCAACTAATCTTTAACTCTTGTATCAGCAACCTTGACAATGTTGTACATCAAAACATAAAGTTTCAGTCTATTCTCATCACTTCCAGGTGTGTTAACTCCTGTGAGAGGTGAATCATTGAAAATTTTAAATGGATTTGATGTCTCTTTACCAGTTAGCCATTAAACCTAGGTGTCGTCTGTTCTTTGGCCACCAGAAAGGTGTTGTCCTGGTCAAATGAAAAACCATTTTCAACTCTCTCAGTACTTGAAACATTGGTGAGTTGTATACCATATGGTTTTTGGCAAACCATTACACGCCATCAACGGATTTGTTATGCCTTTACTGTAGCCGTTTTGATCTGGCTAGTCAATCTTTGGCACTAGAAAAGGTAAAATTCCGATGGTGGATTGAGAACCATGTCAAACTCTTTGTACATGAAACTTGGTGAGTTGAGATACCATCCACTTTTTGGTAAAAGTGTCACATCTAATAGGATTTTGCATGTCTTTTACCATAAGCCATAATCTTAATGGGACTAGTTTTGGTTTTTCCTCAGCCTTTACCACAAGCCATAACTTGTGGGCTACGTCCAAACTCTTCACTTTAACAGATATGTGAGTGAAAACCATACAATTATTGCAAGTTGGTCAACATAGAACTGGATTTGATAGGTCTTTACCAAGCGAGCGTATTGCTCTTGGACTAGTTAGTTCTTATGTCTGTTAGACATGGTGAACCAAGGACCATTTGTTGTGTGGTGGTTAGCCAACACTCAAACCCTTTCTTCATCTTCATGAGTAGATGTGACTGTGTCATCATCATTAGAATCTTCAAATTCTTCTAACTGTTGTTTCACAAACTTGATCAGCTCTAAAGCCATAGAGCTTTCTTCTTCAGTTTCTAACTTCAGTTCCAACATTTGTGAAAGTACTTCCCTTTGTCAGAGGGTATCTGCTTTCCCCAAGGCATATGAAAAACAAGTCCAGTACTTGTCATGATAGTATGTACCCCTGAGGAACTGTGTAGTTTCCAGCTGATAAGCTTCCAGTCTTGCTGTGTATCCCAAAAGTCAGCAGTATCACCTTGATTAAACATAATCATCATATCTCCCCAAAGCATCCTGTCAAATCCTTCAGGAAGCCTATCTTTATATTCTTCCATGACTAGCTCATAAATAACTTTCAAATCTTCTCTGTCCAAAATCGATAAAACTCCCATTAAGGTGCGAAAGAATCTCTGATGACATTACTCCTTGTTTACCTTTTTCAGTAGAATATCTTCTTCAGGTATGGTTTGATCATGTTGTGTTTAGTTGTAAGGAAAATGATTGCCATTCATAATGGGATGTGATGATCATGACTCTCAACATCAATCACTTTGTCCTCATCAGGAGTTATGTAAGCATATCTTTGATTCATTTCTTCTCTTGTGAGACTAGAGCCATGCTTTCTCCTTTTTGCTTTTAACTTCCTCCTTGTACCTAACTTCCTTTTTCTTTGCTCCTTCTTCT
This sequence comes from Tanacetum coccineum, assembly GCA_026074375.1. Classification (NCBI taxonomy): domain Eukaryota; kingdom Viridiplantae; phylum Streptophyta; class Magnoliopsida; order Asterales; family Asteraceae; genus Tanacetum; species Tanacetum coccineum. The sequence goes on along the minus strand of BQNB010062342.1, from coordinate 21,193 downwards.
CTTGGACTTCCTCATGAACTTCCTCATGAATGATCATCCTTCTTTTTCTCCTCTTTATTCAGCATCTTTCTCATTAATCTTTTTAATGGCTCTCTCATCTTCTCAGATCCAATGCCCAAAAGTCTGATACTGATTCTTGTATCTATCATACAGTACTTGAATCTCCTCAAATGACTTAGACTTCAACTCAGCATGCTTCTTGTTTGCGACATGTTTCAGATAAGTGATCATCTGATTTCTAAGCTGAGATATTGTTGGTGGCTTGTTTCTGATAATAGCACTCCTTTGTTCTGCAAGAAACTTCCTTTGGGCAGCAATTGTGTCATGTAGGAACTTTGCTCTTTCCTCAATAGAATATTGCTCCCTTTCTTCTTGTTGAAGCTTTTCTGCAAGAATCTGATCTGCATTTAATCTTGCTTGAATGTAATCAAATTCAGTTGCTAGTGCTTCTTGTGCAGCTTCTCTGCAAGAATCTGATCTGCATTTAATCTTGCTTGAATGTAATCAAATTCAGTTGCTAGTGCTTCTTGTGCAGCTTCTTCCTCTTGTTCTACCAATCTTCTAGCCAGAAGTGCATCAAGATCAATTTGTCTTTGTGTTTCAGCATCTATTTTAGCTTGCAGTCTTTGAGCTTCCTCTAAATCTGCTAACTCTTGAAGCTCTTTTGATGTCTTTGATGCTTGAACTTCAGCTTGAAGGTCCTCTTCAGTCATTGGCTCCTTTCCTTTTCTCCTTTGAAGCCTTTCTTAGAAGATATAGTAAATGCTTCAAACTGTTGTTTTAAAACAGCTTTTTGCATTTTCTTTGAGTTTGCATTACCACCAAACCTTGTCTTGATGGCTGCCCAGATCTCTTTGGCATCATCCATGCCATGAAAACGTCTGAGATGATCTTTTGGAACAGCCATTAACAGTAGTTGGAGCAAGAACCCTGTATACACCATCCTTACCTTTGGTGACTCGCTTCTTTGAGTTCCCATTCTGAATCACTTTCCACACCTCATTATCTATATACTCAAGATAATGTTCCATCTCCATTGCCCAAGTATCATAATCATCCTTTTGAAGAACGGGCAGTTTAATGTTTGAAAGTGTGTTTGTGGTGATAATTTGTGGTGGTTTAGCAGGAGCATCTCCTTTGTTGGATGCTGGTACAGATCCATCCAAAGATGCATCATCATGAAGAGAAAGTTCCTCATCATCATTAAGAGAAAAATTATCGTTTGCAGACATGACTATTTGATTTGGTGGAATAAAGGTTTTGATCTATGTTCAATCTTGTGTAAAGTCCCTTTGGTGGCTCTGATACCACTTGTAGGTCCTTATCAACAGGATCTCAATGAGCCTTAAACGACTTATAGTCCTTTGAATAAATCCAAAGATACTATGAGAGACAATAACCGTGAATACAAATATTGACGCGGAATATCAATATCTATACCAAGATGAACACAAGAACAAATATCAAACTTGCTATTACTATTACTATTTGATTGTAAATTCTCAATCAACTCATATGTTTACAATACTATTCTATGTTCCTTTTATAAGTTTAAGGAACCCTAAACGCGTTAAGAGATAATGCTTATCTCTTCCTAGATTAACGCTAATTGATAACTATTACTATAATTACAAACAGACTTAACTGTCTGGTCAAACAGTATTAACTTTAATACTGTCACACTTAAGTTAATGCTGGCAGACTTAACTTGCTCTACCAGACTTAACTTCTATACTAACAGTACTAACTATTCAGCTATCAGTACTAACTATAACTAACAGACTTAACTTTAATACTAACAGTATTAATCTGTTTTAAACAGAATATTTTCCTAAAAATAGAGTATGCTCTGAAACGACTGAGTATAGTGTAGCGCAAACTCATTAGTTCTTCACACTGTTAAGTTTCCACAATTCCCGTCTTCCTTTTCTAAATTTCACTCCTTGGACAGTACACCTCAGTCATTAGCTTCATGAGCTCTCTCCATGACATGGCAAATGCAGCATCAGTTCCAATGGTTCTCGTTGTGTGAGTTCTCTACCACTTAGTGCACTGTTCACAAGGAGGGCAAGTAGCATACTTAAACTTAGGACTTCTATATTGGCGCAGATTTGCTGATATGTGAATACTTCGTCCATCTTCTCAAACCACCTTATCAACGCCGACAACTCCTTAGTTCTCTTAAAGTTGAGTGGATGCACTTCATGAAGTTCCCTTATATGTGCATTCTCTTCTCTAGCAACAAGGTCACACTTCTCTCCTCTACCATTCTCTTTGATTTCCATTTTCTAAGTTCTACCATGTTTCCAATCACACCATTTAATCCATTACCGCCAATTTTATTACCGCTATTTCCATTATCGTCATTATTCCATTATCCGCCTGTCACTTGACCGTTCCTGGAGCTTTGATTCTTTGCCTCGAGAGCATTGGCGGCACGGGTCGCCTCATGAGCAGCCAACGCTTCTTCCACACGTCGGTTAACGAGTTCTTCGATTGCTTCAGGGGTCATACCAGAGCGAGTGATAGTCATGGTTCTATATTACAAGACATAACACTTGATGAGTTTCGATACGAGGTATAACCATTATAAATGGTAAATAGGGATTACATAGAAAAATACAATAGAACATGTTTTGCCAAAACAAGTAAATAACAATATAGATGAATACGTGAGAGAATCAAAACAAGCTTTTCATTTCACGAATAAAAGCATAATTCGGTTACAACCAACCCAAAATAGGTACATGATTTACGATTATTTCTACTGCCAACATCTAGACCTAACCATCAGTCTAATGTCCTACATGATCATGGTACTACTAGTCTAAGGGCGAAAACCCAAATGTCTCTCAACATACGACTCCAACCTCCTAAGTCTCCTCTGAGTATCATCACGATCCCTACGAACCTGACGAAACTCCTCCTGTAAAAGTGCCATGTGCCAACGAAGACTGTCAATCCGATCTCTCTCTATACTCAACATGGCTCGAGCCTTTAGGTACTCCAGTCTTAAACTACCAATCCACTCAACCAAACTAGCTCGCTCTCCACTAGCTACCAACTGACTAGTCTCCAACTGTCTTTGAGTGGTCTCAATCTCAGTAATCCTATCAATACGAACCTCTGACATGTAGTGAACTATATCATAAATAGTATCCTCAAGATCAGGTATACCTCCTCTAGAAGACTCAAAACTATCACCAATAGCCAATGGATCTACAACGATCTCTCTCGTGTCTGCCGCACTAGCCTCTGCCTCAAACTCCTCATCATCCTCCCTAACATCACTAGCAGCAATCTCAACTCTCATACCTACACCATCCCCAGTGTGAGCTACAACTCCCTCACTAATACCTACATCTGCAACAGCCTCTACATCAGCAGTATCCACCTCCATATGCTCCTCTCCGCTATCCTCTGATGAGTATGAACCTCTAAACCTCTTGCGAGGTGGTAAAAGATCAGTATGAGTGGGGGCTATCGACCTCGAAACATGAGTAGGTGATGGTACCGAAGCAGTAGTACATCTCTTGCGAGATGGCTTAGAAGAAGGTGAAGATAAATCCAATGACCTCTTAGATGATGAACCTAAAGATGACTCTGATGTAGTCGGTGGGTATGGAGTAGATAATGGTGCAGCCCTCTAACGTCTAAATTCCTCACTATATCGTGGAGTCAAAACTGGTGGATAAATCAACCTAGGTGGTGCATCTCTAGTCGATGGTCCTGAATGAGCCTGACCTGATGAATCACATCCCGAAGAATGAACTGAAGATGGGTCTGAAGATGAACTAAAAGAAGATGAGTCTGGTGAAGAATAATGATCCGATGAATGATGAGATACATGTCTCCATTCAAGTCTATTAGTAGGTAAAGGTCTAACTCTCTTCCTCGCAGTCAACAACATACGCGGCCCGTTAGGATGGGTGCGGTAAGATCGACCGAAAGGGATAGCCTCACCGGGCCAGATAAGAGTCGCTGAACGTCGACGAATCTCGGGTGGGGCAACAATAGGAGCAAGGGGAAACTCAGATGATGGTTCAAGAATATCACAAGATGACGGTCCTGATGGTATGGACGGCCTAGATGCGACCCTGTCCATCCATCTCGAAACCTCAGCATCATGAACGGTAAGAGACTCATGCCTCTCGGGTCTTTGCTTACCAGGCTCGGACTCATCGTCCGCCTCCGAGTCATCAGAACACAAAAAGGGTGAAACCAATGGCAAATCTGGTGCGGGAGGTAAAGAATCCTCCGATGGATCAGAATCAGAAGAAGATGAATAATCCACTAAATCAAGTACCCCGGCAGGTAAGACGACTAAAATTGTCCCCACCTCCGATGTAACTATAAGGTCACCTGAAACAATAAGAACCTCAGGGATAACAGGGATAATAGCAGGAATAGCACCAAAGAGAATCACTCATGGGACATAAGAGCCCACGCTCTCCTTAGACGAATCAGACAAAATAGAAATAATAGGAGCAGCCATGACCTGCACAAGCACAAGTTTATATAAATCCTATTTATATGAAACCATGCACGTGCAAGCAATGCCAAGAAATAAGTACGATGCGAAATATGATATGGCAAAATGATGAATAGGATAATTATGGCAATATAATATATAATATGTACGGATTATATATTAGACGCTATTATAATAAGATATATATGCAAATAGGTAAAGCACGTAGGATCACATACTGGTTATAGACCAGACCTAGATATACTACCTTGTTCTCTATAACTTTGGCTCTGATACCAATCTGTCACACCCCCAAACGGGGCCTGGACAGAATACACGTGTCCGGGGGCATGCATCATAATAAACATCACACAAGATACAAAGAACGACCTCTAAGGGTACGTTTGAAAATCCAACATCATTGCATTAATTAAAATAGATAAAGTTTGACATGAGTTTAAAGCTAATATGCAGAAGCGAATAAAAGTTTTAGAAATTGACAATAATGTTTAAACAGTAGATAATAGCATTTCTTGAAAATCAGCCCAATGCATAGCAACACCATATAGTAAGCAAAGACATCCACAACTAAGCACCTGAGAAAAACATGCTAAAATGGACAACATAAAGTTGAGTGAATTTATAGATTTAAGTTTAGTATTAAAAGGTGGACCACAAGTTCACAGAACGCATGTGACAGTTATAACAAATACAACTTCACATAAAAAGAATATATTTACTGTTGCACTAAGCTCATGACACCGAAGCTCAATTTAAAAGGAAGCATCTTATATGCCAAATAGCATTCCTCGCCCTGAAGGTATCTGACCAAGATCACCTATTGACATTACGACATGATAAATATTCGTTTGTTCGGGACCTCCAAATCTAGTAAGCGCTACTTACCCGGATAGGGATAATTACTCCCAATAGATCTATTTATAACACTCGCACTCACTTAACCAGTATGGTCGGTCAAGCAATTGACGGTTCATGATAGTTCGGGCATAGTGGTCTATTCGCTACTTAGGCAACACGTAATCAGGAAAAGGCAACGTAAAGTAACTGTGTCCATAGTTTAAAAGCAAGCAATGTTTCTCACCCCAAAACAGTAAAGTAAAAGTAGTAAAACGTGGGGCTATGAACTCACCTTAGCAAAATGAGCAAATGATAATCACGCAAGTAAAAGATGGTATAGAAATCTATCTAGCCGCGACCTAGAATAATAACGCGTCTTAGAAACACGAAAAGTAATGCCTAAATTGCAACAATTTGTTCATTACCATAAATACATCCATGTGAGTTTGCCTTAATTTGAGTTATCAAACATCGACGAAATAAAATCATATTGTTTTTCGTTAAGTTTTGGCATTTAACCCAAAAATTACTATTTTTAGAAAGTTACTATTTTAGGAAAGTTTTTAGTTTCAAAACGTTAATACCGTCCCCTATATTTATATAATTTCCATATTTTCAAAACGCACTAACGAGCCTTAATCGCTTAACTTCTATGTCCGTTTCGTTAAATTTTTACCAAACTTACTATTTTTCGTAACTTTCCCGCTTTTCCTAAAATATGTTAACGACGTCTTTAAGTGATACTAATCAATAGGTATGTGTTACTATATGTTTCGCTAGTGTTTAGAAAGTCCAAAAATGTCTAAAAGTGTCCGAAAACTCATTTTACTATTCACATCAGCACACTATTCATCCGGTTTTGTCAAAAAATGTTTTAAGTTTTATTTGGCTATAACTTGGTCGTTTTAAATCCAATTTTAATGTGCGATATATGGAAAACTATCTAATCGAAACGAGCTCACCAAAAACTACTTTTATGCCTAATGAAAATATTTTTAGATCGACCAAAACCTCAAAACAAATTTGGGAAAGCAAGCACTTTTTGTCAAAAACGCAACCAAAATCAACTCAAACTTCACAATAGTGCCTAATCCTTCACAATAGTGCCTAATCTCCATTCACAACTAATCCACAACAAAACCACACTTAAAACTAACCTAATCCCTTCATTTTTATTGTTGCAACTCTCATCTCACCAAGAACATAGTATTTAACTAGTGAAACAAATGGAACATCATTATTTATATAATCTTGTTTTATAGTCTTTCAAAAAAATGAAACACAACATATGGATGTATGGATCTCTTAACATAAAAAGAACAAAAGGAAACCAACAAAGAAAGATCAAGATTGACTTACAAGAATAAGAACAGTATGAATTCACAAAGATCTATACCCCAAAATAATAGATCTATAAAACCCACTAATAAAATATGAAATCCTAACTTAGATCTTGAAGAAAAACCCTTGAATCAAAGAACCAATACTTGCAAACACCTTAGGTAACCTTAGAAATGAACTTGGAATGAGTGGATCTTGATAGAAATCAAAACTATAGAAAGTATATGTGTGTGTATGTATGCCGTGGCCAAGAGGAGAGGAAAAGAGAGAAGAAAATTTTTTGGTGGCTTGAAAATGATTATGAAACCCTAAGTTGGAAGTATGCAATGTATTTATAGGCCAAAGGAAAGTTTAGGGTTTATGTTTTGTAGCATCAAGTGACCAACACACACCAAAGGTGTGTGTGTACCCATGTTTGGCCGAACCTAGCCACAAGGGACCATTTTGGTTCAAATTTTTGTATCATGGTTCATATTATGTGCATATGTTAGTCTTAAGTTGGTCAAATGAAGTCAAGATGTGTAACTATCACATGGCTTAGTCTAACTTAAGAAAATATGCATGAGAATGACACTCTCATGTGTCATTATCCATCACATGCATGGAAAATTCAAATAAGATGCTCATGATTTAATTTCAAGACTCATGATGCATTTGGTTTTGGTTTTGAAGTCCATATGTATAGGGGGGATATGAAAGAAAATTTTCACTTAAAAATATGAGATGTACGATAACTAAAGTTTACACGAAAAGATTTCGAGTTTCCAGGGTTCCGTTAGGTCAAAAACACGAAAAACGCAATTTAAACGCTAAAGCGTAAAAATAAATATCGGGAGTGATCGTAAACTACGAAACACTTAGAAAAGATAAAATAACTCATATAATATCCAAACTAATAAATATCAGATGCCGAAACGCGTCCGATGACGTTTTTCAGATTTACGCGGGTTTACTTCCTGGTAAACTGCCAGATTCAAACGTAACGTATAAAAGTCAAAAATAATTGTCGGAAAAGTTTAAAATATTGACCTGAAATTCTCAGGGTGTGACATCCATCAAGGTAATAACCAAGTCAAAGATAACAAGATCAACCTTTTGGTACAACAATATGAACAATTCGTCATTTATGAAGACGTATCTATGGATAGTGTTTTTGCTAGATTTAATACTATTATTACTACTCTAAAAGCTCTTGATGAAGGTTATTCTAGCAAGAATTATGTTAGGAAGTTTCTTAGGGCTCTACATCCTAAATTGAGAGCAAAGGTCACGGCGATTGAAGAGTCGAAAGACTTAACATCATTGTCACTTGATGAACTCATCAGGAATCTCAAAGTTCACGAGATAATCATCAAGAAAGATTCTGAAATAGTCAAAGCTAAGGGAGAAAGAAAATCTCTTGATTTAAAGGCTAAGAAAGAATCTAGTGATTAGAAGTGTTCGACTTACGGAAGTGAAGACGAAGAATATGCCACGACGGTTAGAGACTTTAAGAAGTTCTTCAAGAGAAGAGGTAGATTCGTGAGACAACCTCGGAACGACAAAAAGACGTTCCAAAGAAGCCGAGATGACAAGAACGGCAAAAGTGATAGAAAATGTTTTAGATGCGGTGATCCAAATCATCTTAGTGGAGAATGTCCAAAACCACCGAAAGACAAGAACCAAAGAGCATTCGTCGGTGGTTCTTGGAGTGATAGCGGTAAAGAAGATGATGAGAAGGCCAAAGACGAGACGTGTCTCGTAGCTCAAGCATCAAATGAGGTATGTTCCGATTCCTCTTACTTTAGTGATGAAAACTCATCAATAGATGATTTAGCTCTAGATAATGAATATGACAAACTATGCAAAATGAGTCTAAAAATAATCACAAAGAACAAAAGATTAAAAGCCGTTAGAAATAGATTAGAAAATGAGCTTAGTGAACTAAAAGAAAAATTGTCCACATTCGAGAAAAACAAGGGAGTTGATCTCGAATGTACAAAATGTCAATTGCTTAGAATTTAAAATGAAAAACTTAAAGAGGAAGCTATTAAAATAACAAAATTTGAAAAGAGTACACATCGCTTAAATGAAATGTTGAGTAATCAAAAATTCTTCGGAGATAAATTAGGTTTGGGATTCAATTCACTTGAAGCATCAACTAGTGGAACTAAGGAAATAAAAGTTGTGAAATCTCAAAAAGAAACGTTCTCTAGTGTTAGTCTTAATATATCAAGAGATTCAGACACTTTATGTGTGAAAATGTGTGCTAGTGGGTGTAATGAGAGAGAACATTAGAAGTGCGTGTAATGAGAGAGAGCATTAGAAAGTGTGTGTATATTGATAATGATAATTATAACTTTACACATACGAGTTACACTTTGTTACATATTAGGCACTCATTCAAATGAAGAACTAATATTCTATTTATACTAATGTGAATAAGTTAGGAACACCTTTTATAACTTGTCACTTTATGTCCTCAGACTTTAACTAACTTATCCAAAACCAATAAATTCTATCTTTACATCATATTTTGCATTCTAGCATGATTCGTCAATAATATATATATATAATATATAAGCAAACACTCAACCAATTACCTTTGACCAAGGCAAGAAGTCAAAATTCACTAAATAAAATATATATGAAACCGGAAGTATGAGTTCCCGGGTCGTTTATCCCCAACGAGGCTGGACTGGAGAATCGATACAGTCGAAAGATTGGAGTTTGAATGAGAGAAATGATTTGAGAGTGTGGAAAGCTAAGTTAAACAATAACAAACAAAAACGATTAAGAAAAACCTAAAAATTATGAAATTAAGCTGAAAAACGAGAGCAGGAATCCCGAACAAGGGGTCAAAAACCTAAAATCTTCAAAATTGACCCTACAAAGAAATTTTTACTTCTAAACTACTCTAGGGGACTAATAATGAAGAATGAAAAAGACTAGACTGAAAACGGAGGTCGTTTGACCCAAAAACGAGTCAAGACAAAATCCGTACCCGGGACCCGTTCTTTAAAAATCAAAAGTTTGAAAAATTAACCCTACAAAAGTTTTTATATTTTTCCTACGTAAATTATGACTAAAGAAAATTTTCTAAAAAAGAAAAATATTTTTTTTGATAATTTTTGAATTTTCTATGAATTTTTAAAACTTTTAACGAAATTAAATTATAAAAAATACTAAACTATTTTTAAAAATTCTGAAAAATTTTCCTAAAATACTTTGCACTACAACTAACCTAAGAAAAATAAGAACCCCAAATTTCAGCTTATAAATAAGCCGAAATAAGCTGTAAACAGCTTATAGCCTTAAGAGGCTAAACAAGGGTTAAATACTAAACCCCTTGGGACTCTAACGTAGAAGTCCCAAGGGCGCAGCGGTAAGGCTTGGTTATACAAAAGGGGTGTATTGAGGGTGAGACCCGGGTTCGAGTCTTGCTCACCCGGGTTTCCCCTTATCTCCCCTTTTTTTTCAAAACTTTTTACACAAACTTGTTAAGCTCCTTGAGCTTAACAATTTTTATAACTACAACTTTTTGAAATTGCTTATAAATAAGCTGGAAAACGGGCTTAAAAGTGGCAGACTTAACTTTTTCACTATCCCTTAAAATGTTAAAAAGCTAATAAATCCAAATAAGCTTTAACTAAACTAATTAAGCTAAGAATGGCTTAAGGCCAACATAATAAGCACAAATGAAAAGCTTAAAGTCAAAAATAAGCAAAGAGAAAAATGAAATAAGCCAAAGTGCTTATAACTGTTTTGCAAACAGTTGGGACAGCTTTTGGGGTTTAAATTTAAGCCCCTTAAGCTGTTTTTGAGGACAAGTGGGGCCCACAGCCCTGGACACTTGCCAATAAGCTTCAATAAGCCCCTAAGGCTTATTGCTTTCACACACAAATAAGCCCTCAATTAAGCACCTCAAACTGACAGAACTCAAAAAGGCTAAAAAAAGTGGCTTATCTTCCTTGGCTTTTAAGAACAAATAAGCAAAGGCAAATTACAAATAAGCTGAAATAACTTAATACACAAGCAATATGAGCTACAAGGAACAAAAAAGGAGTAACTTAATAAACCAAATAAGCCAGAGACTGGCTTATTACCCTCAGCAGTACTAACTTGAGAGTTAGTACTGCTAGACTTAATCTTAAGTCTGCTAGGCTTACACAAGTTGAAAAAGCACAATGCTATGGCAAATAAGCAAAGATAAGGCCTACCCTATACCTAATAAGCAAACACAAACAAATATAAACCAGCTAAAGCAAACAAATAAGCAGAATAAGCCATTAAGCCAAAGGCTTAGGGCTGCAGGCCAAAAAGGCTCTTGGGGTACTTTTAGGGCTTATTTTTAAGTCCTAAAAGTGGGACCCAATGGCTGAGCTTATAGGGGCTTAAAGCAAACCCTATAAGCTAGCCAAAAATGCTAAAAAGAAAGAAAGTAATAAGCCACAAGCTCAAATAAGCTAATTGAGCTTTTGAGCTTAAGGCTATTTGAGCAACAGCCAAAGGCCAATTCTTAGCTTAAAAATAAGCCACCTAATAAGCTCAAAACCAAAAAGTAGCTTAAAACAGATGAAAAGTAGCTTGTGGTGAGCTTATGCTCAAAAATTCAAAAGCTTGGACCCATATTTGCTAACTGATAAATAGACTTTAAAATAAGCACTTTTGACTTTTTGAAAGACATGGAACTTTGTTGATAGTTTTAAGAAAAACACAAGTACCCACAAATGGACTTGACTAATGACTTTTGACACTCAAAAATGACAACTTTGAAACTACAACTCAGGTTTGCAAGAGCTTATCCAAATAAGCTCTCTACTTCTCTTTCAAAACCAAAAGTTTAAGGAAACCAAGAGAAAACTTGGAAAAATATTTAAGGACTAGAAAACTTGGGAAAAGCAGAACCCTCACATGAGCTTGGTACTGCCAATCAAAGTTGGCCACATGACCACAACCCATTACCATATCATTTTGACCCATTTTGGGCTTAACCCAAACACCCCTTTAAGTATTGAAATGGCTTTTTAAGGCTGTTTTATGGAGATTTAGGACAAGGGACTCAACAAAAGATAATCATACATCAATATTAAGCACGAATAAGCACAAGACAATAGCAAATAAGCACTAAAATAACCAAATCAAAAATGCAACAGTTTACAAAAGCTAAAAGTGACAGTTTTGAAGAAAACTTGCACAATTAGATTCTAAACTACAAGATCTATATTTTAAGCAATGAACAACAATAATAAGCATAAATAAGCAAATTGGAACAGGAGATAAGCACAATAAGCTAAAAATAAGCAAATATAAGAAAATGAGCTAAAATGAAGAAAAGAGGACTTACAAAGCCCTTTGCTCTAAACAAGGGTAATAAGCTATCAAAAGCTTTGTCTACAAGCTCCAGCTTATCAAAGATAAGTTGGTGGTGTCCATAAGCCCTTCCATACTTGGCTTATCTTCCAAAAAGTAAGCTGTGGTAATTGAGAGTGGACTTTTTTTTGTATTTTCTACTTAACTTTTTAGTTTTACTCAATGAAGATTGCTTATAAATAAGCTATTCTAAGAGCTTTTTAACCTCACTTTAACACAATTTAACCACTTAACACTTGGAGTTTAAAGATTGAAGTTTAACTTAAATACCTCAAAATTTCATTAACTTTAAAATTGATACAATGCTGAAAGAAAAAGCTTAATAAGCTGAAAATAAGTAAAATGACTTAATGAAAATTACAAGTAGACTAAGATTAAGCTAAGATGCCTTTAAGGCTTACACTTGGCCCTATTTATAGCCGAATCCTTCTTTTCTTGGCTTTGCAGCTGTTCTTTCTTTATGAGAGAGTTCCATAGGTGTGCTAGTTGTGTGAGAGGTTTAGCAAAAGCTAATCTTGGCCCTTAAATCTTCATGTGCTTCTTTTGAGTCCATCTAAGCCGTCGAATTAAGCTTGGGGAGTGGTGGGATTGCCAACTTGGCAATCTTACAGCTGGGGTGAGTTTAGTGGAGGGGGAGGAGAGGGATTATCCAGGGTTTAATGGGGGTTATGGGATAAAAAGGGGGTGAGTAACCCGTGAGGGGTTTGGGGGGGGGGGGGGAAAATGGGCGGGAAAAGTGGTTTGGGTTTAACAGGAAAGGGTTTGGGGTGATGGCAAAATTGGTCCCTCATCCTTATAATGATTATTGCAATTATGGTCCTTGTGGTGATATAAGGTTGAGGGTTTGGCAGGAATGCCCCCTCAACCTTATAACTCTTATTGCAAACATAGTCCCTTTGGTAAAACAAGTTTGGGACATTGGCAGGAATGCCCCCTCACTTGTTATTTCAAGTAAATTGCAAAATCAGCCCTTGTAGTCTTTTTCTTCTTGTAATACACTTAGGGGTTTGACCTTTTTGGTCCCTTAAGTTATATTTCTTCTGATTTTGACTTCCTCTTGACTTTGACTTTGTCGGGGTTGACTTTGACTTTGACTGTTTGACTTTCCTGTTGACTTTTTGACTTGGTTGACTTTCTGGCTTTGATTTGGCTTCGTCTTTTCATACTTTTCCATTCCGTGCTTTGTTTTGTCGTTTTTGGCTTTGTTTTTCGTCCTTTTGTGAATATCCGTTTCCTGCACAACACAAATGCAAAACAAACATATATTTGGCAATTTCTGTCTGTTTTTGGTTATTTAAGTCCGTTTTTAATGGAAAAAGGTATGTGTAATTAAGCACATACCAAAATCCCCCATACTAAGGTATTGCCGTGTCCTCACGCAATGTTATGAAGTAAACATTTACGAAAACTAAGAATCTCAATCCCCCTCGACTAATAACCTCGAAAAGTAGCTAAGTGTTTGTCAAGGGGAGCTAAAGAATCAATAGCTTCGACAAGTCCTGTTTTCACCATTTTTTATCTATACACTAACTATCCCTAATATTTTTGGATTTTCCTTTTTTTTCTTTTCTTAACTACCTGTTTGACTTCCTTTATTTTATCAACATTGGGATCATAGAATGAGAAGCGCCCATAGAATGATCTACGGATGTCCGAATGGATAAATTCATCGTCCCCGATTTTTCACTAGTTCCAAACTAAGCGTAAAAACGAAATCACCGTTAAGTACAAGTAAAGATGCTAACACTACTTATAACTATGACTTGTCAACTTTTCGCTCCCAACAATTATTCAATTAGAGTGATTGTGCTTAATTTTAAGTTAAATTTAGATCGACAATTTTAGAAAGTAGCATAGTTTATGTGCATAACGATATTTCTGAAGAAATCTGGGGAAAAGACTAGATCACCCACCAACCAGCATATTCTCGATAGATCCCAGCCGAGTTCGACTTAGGTTATCAGGTTGAGACCCCACAGGAGAATGTTTGCAATGTAATAGCGGGATACTCCATCCTTTTAGGCCGAATTTCTTAGATTTACCGCTGAATAAACAATACTACTCAAAGCACGCAAACATCAAAAATTTAATGATCTCATTGGTGCGATTATTCCATTTAGCGACCTTTCTTCTCGGAACGTCCCAGCCTCATCAGCTAAGTGCCTAGGTTTTTGACACCCCACGGAGAATACTTAATCGAAATAATCTACCGACGGCAACCAACACATTTGAAGTCTTAAAGCAAGTTATTCTTAGTTCAAAATTATACTTGAGTTTAGAAAAAAAAGAAATCTTAACCATTAAATTATCCTTATTAGCTATATACTATACTACCGTTATCATTTACATGACTACAACATCGGTCACGCCTCCGACAAGATGTAGTGACTTAGTCTGACAACGGCTTTTATTTTATAACACCTACTGATTTATTAACTCACTATGGGCCTTGTTTTGAAGACTGCAACATCGGTTGTGAGTCGGCAAGATGCAGTAAACCTTTATCAGCCCACAGTTTATATTTATTTATTTATTTATTTATTTATTTATTTTATATATATATATATATATATATATATATATATATATATTTCTTTCTAATTTTCCGTAATAGAGAAAATTTCGTTTTAGAGACTCAAGTATAAAGCTGAACTAAGATGAATATTTTTGTTTCCGAAAGAGCTTCTTTTTAGAAAATGTCGGTTTAAAATTAAAGCAAAATTTGAGCACGTTTATTAGTCAGGTTAAGAGCTTCTGGGAGAAAAAGTGGACAATGTTTACACTTATAAGCTTTAAGATTTCCAAATAATCCCTTGTTTTGATCACTTCTGTAAATAACACTATTCATTTTTCGTACTTCGCAAATTTAAAAATCCCCTATAAAAAGGATCCGCGAATGCTTAGCCTTATAAACTTTCGTTTATTAAAATGGTTAAGGGACAAAGATAGGGCTCACACGCCCGATCGAGTCTAAAATTTATTCTCATTCTTACCATTAGGAACATCAAAAACTGTGACAAAAACACTTATTTTATTTTGATATCTTTTTCATTTTTTTTTGAAATTTGTAGTAAAAACGGATTACGTGATAACAACGACTGGCATGCAAAAAATCAAATGTGAGATCCCCATACTAGAACTAAACATCGTCTTGATGTTTTAAAAGGGGTTCTCACATAAATCTAAGGCCGTTTATGAAGTGTGCCAAAAGATAAAACGTTAGTCGATTAGATTTGGATACTGGATTCCCAAAATGAAGTTGAGGATGTGAAACTCTTGTAGATACTGCTTGATGAATGACAAAACTGAGAGTCATCACAATCCGGGCAATCCTGGACAGTAAACAACAACAACAACATGGAAACACGGGTCATGGAAAAGACAAGCTATTTTACACAACAACAACATTTATTACTACTACTGATAAGCATGGGGTGCCTCCCACGAAGCGCTTGTTTAAGGTCGCTATGCTTGACCCGTCCCCGAATTTATTGGTCCATGGGGAACGTCTGGAGATCTGGGACTACCAATTGTGGTACGTCCCCTCCAAAGTAGTGCTTCAAACGATGACCATTCACTTTGAAATTTGGCCCGGAGTTTTGGGATAACTCGACAGTGCCATATGGAAAAACTTGGGTTACAGTGAATGGTCCACTCCAGCGGGTCTTAAGCTTGCCCGAGAAAATCTTCAATCTAGAGTTAAAGAGGAGGACTCGATCACCGACGTTGAAAACGCGATTTTTGATCTTGGAGTCATGGATTCTCTTTGTTTTCTCCTTGTAAATTAAAGAATTTTCGTAGGCATGATCACGAAGTTCATTAAGTTCGTTGAGTTGAACTTTCCGGTGATCACCCGCGGTTCTTAGATCAAAGTTTGTATGCTTAAGGGCCCAGTAAGCTTTGTGCTCCAACTCAATCGGTAGATGACATGCCTTTCCATATACAAGCTTGTACGGAGTGCACCCGATGGGTGTTTTGTAAGCTGTACGGAAGGCCCAGAGAGCGTCATCCAGTTTGTCCGACCAAGAGGCACGATTTTCGCCTATGGTCCTTTCAAGAATTCTTTTCAAACCACGATTGGATACCTCAACTTGCCCACTTGTTTGTGGGTGATATGCGGTGGAGAGACGATGAGTGACTCCGTATTTAAGCATGACCTTTGCAAATTGGTCATTGCAAAAATGGGTTCCGCGATCACTTATGATTGCACGAGGGGCACCAAATCTGGAGAAGAGAGTTTTAAGAAATTTGCAAACAACTCGGCTTCAACCCATTTTGATAAGTAATCGACTGCCACGAGTATATATTTGTTCCCTCTTGAAGACGGGAACGGCCCCATAAAATCAATGCCCCAAATGTCAAAGATTTCGCAAACTTGGATAGAGTTTTGTGGCATCTCATCACGTTGCGAAATTTTGCCTTGACGTTGACAAATGTCACATCGGGTGACAAAGTCACTTGGAGGGACATACCAACCGAGGTTGCCCTTCTCCAGACGTTCCCCATGGACCAATAAATTCGAGGACGTCCAAGCATAGCGACCTTAAACAAGCGCTGCGGGAGCCACCCCTTGCTTATCAATATAAGTAAAAATAATGTTTTTGTGTGAGGAGACTTACATCCTCCATTACCCGTGTTTTGTCTATGTTTTGTGTGTTTTGTGTTGTATGTCCAGGATTACTCGATTGGAAGACTCCTCGGCTCGCAGTAGCCACAAGAGTTCACATCCTCAGCTTCATTGTAAATCCAGTATCCAAAATAATAATCGACTAACGTTTTATCTTTTGGCACACTTAATAAACGGCCTTAGATTTGCGTAGGAACCTCTTTGAAACATCGAGGACGATGTTTAGTTCTAGTATGGGGGGGAATCTTCGATTTGATTTTGCCTGCAGTCGTTGTTATCACGCAATCCCGTTTTCACCACTAAAATTTTCAGCTTTAAAAAAAAATTCAAAAATTTTAAAAAATAAAATAAGTGTTTTGTCACAGTTTTTACTTTCCTAATGGGTAGAATGAGAATAATTTTTGGACCTCGATCGCGTGTTGACCCGAGGCAAGTTCCTCAATCTTAATCGCTTTGTACTAAAGCTTTCACGAAATCTATCGTCCGAATTTTAATAAGGTGAAGAACAAAGAAGTGATAGAGGGAAATATAAGTTTATGTGCTGAGCAAGAGTCTTCTATAACTTATATGATAACGTTGCGTTTTTTCTCCCATTAGCTCTAATCCCCCTAACATAACGTCTCATTTCATTCAACTAAGTCAATCAATGTTTTATAGAAAAAGCTTCAAAATTTGGTACCTTGATTCTTTAAAGCGAGATTTTTACCCCCCCCTGTTTGCTTTAGTTTTTAAAAATAAAATTTTTTTTTTGAAAGTAAAATACCAAAGAAGCATGAATGAAATATAATCAAAAATGCCATGAATATTGAAAATTATGCCAATGCGCATACATATGATATATGGAACGAGTAAAAGTATGTGTCGTGATATCCCAACTCCGCTAACAACGAAGTGGGGGTCAAACTAAGACATCTTTACTTCTATGGATTTGTGTGGTGTGAATATCTCACCAGGAACGAGGTCTAGGGGAGGTTCAAACTAAGACACCATATCCTAAAAAGAGCCATTTTAGGAAGAAGGTGTGATGTGATTTCCCACTTACGCTAGCAACGTGGATGGTTTCAACTAAGAACATCCGTCGTTGGTTGTGATACCTACAAGGAGCCGTGGCTAGTAATGTTCAAACTAAGCAACGCATTTCCGAGCTTTAAGAACGTAATGAAGATATTGCAAAATAAAAGAAAAAAAGTTCTAGAGTTAAAATGTTGTTCTTTAAAATCAAGTTTACAAGGACCTAACTAAGTTGTTGCTTAAGTCATGATATCATCCTTGAATTAACTACATCATAAAAAAAAAAAAAAAAAAAGAAATAAGTTATCTATGTTGAGTGTAAAATGAGTACACACATTTAATATCATCAGATTCATGTTGGGATTAAAAGTTCACAAGTCATAATATGATGCTTAGCATGTAGACTTATATTGAGCCAAAGATCTTGTTTAATTGGTTGGTTTGGAACCTATTAAAAAATCAGGACGTGAATTATCCATTCAACATCCGTAGATCTTTCTATGGACGCTTCTCATTCTATGACCCCAGTGTTGATAAAATAAAGGAAGTCAAACAGGTAGTCGAGAAAAAAAAAATCCAAAAATATTAGGGAGAGTCAGTGTACAGATAAAAAATGGTGAAAACGGGACTTGTCGGAACTATTGATTCTTTATTTCCCTTGACGAACACTTAGCTACTTTTCGAGGTTATTAGTCGAGGGGGATCGAGATTTTTAGTTTTCGTAAATGTTTACTTCATAACATTGCGTGAGGACACGGCAATACCTTAGTATGGGGGATTTTGGTATGTGTTTAAATACACATACTTTTGTCCATCAAAAATGAGCTTAAATGACCAAAAATAGACAGAAATTGCCAAATATATGTTTGTTTTGCATTTGTGTTGTGCAGGAAACGGATATTCAAAGAAAAGGACAAAAACAAAGCCAAGAACGACAAAACTAAGCACGGATTGGAAATGTGTGAAAAGACGAAGCCAAAAAGTCAACAGAATAGTCAAAGTCAAAGTCAAAGTCAACCCCGACAAGAGTCAAAGTCAACTCCGAGAAGCCGAAGCAGAAAAATATAACTTGAGGGACAAAATTGCCAATTCCTAAAGTTATATTACAAAGAAGAAAAATACTTGCAAGGGCTAAAACTGCCAACTGCCCAAAGTATTAACCACAAGGGCCAAGTCTGCCAAGTCCCTAAAACTATGACTCACAAGGACGTGTGATGCAAAAAGAGATATAACCCTCAAGGGGTGTTTCTGCCAAGTCCCCAAAATATCATTAACACAAGGACGTGTGGTGCAACAAACACATACACCTTGGAGGACTAATTGTGTCAAACCCCCAAACCTTTACCCTGTCACTTTTTATAACACTTTTTCCCGCCATTTTTCCCCAACCCCATCACGGGTCTTCTCCCCCTCTTTTACCCTGCAACACCAAACAAAACCCCATGGACAATCATCCTTCTCCACCTCCACTACCACTTCTACCAAGACAGATTGCCAACTTGGCAATTTCACAATTTTCGAGCATAATGAAGGGTAGTGATGATGATCCGAACAAGCACAAAGGAGAATCAAGGGCCAAGACTACTTTTCAAGCTTCTATCTCACACAAACAAACACATATGTGTTTTTTACCTCTCAGAAGAAACACATCTCCAAGGATTGAAGAATTTGGAATTCGGGTATAAATACCCATCCCATGGAAGCATTCAAGATATCTCATTTTTCAGTCTTATTTTCTTTTTTATGTAACTTAGTTGAATTAAGTCTTTAAATTTCAGTATTGTAATCCAATTTTTTAAGTTAATGAAAAATTCGAGTTCTCCTTTAAATCCTTCAATTGTTCTTAATTCTTGTTCTAAATCACAAAAAAATAGTGTAAGGCTTGTTAATCCTCTTATAAGCCGGTACCCTTAAGTCCCAATAGCTAATTAATAGCTTATTGTGATTTAAGCATAAAGTCAAAATTTTGACTTTTTAAAAGTCAAATAAGCCGAAAATAAGCTTGGGTCAGAATTGGATGGATCCATGGGTTGATATATGTTCAGAAATCCAAGGACTTAGGGGTGGATAGGATTAGATTTAGGTTCCTTTTCATTTGGACCCTTTGTAAGTCTCTCTTTTAAATTTGTGCTTATTTTCCATATGCTTATTAGCTCATAGTTCTGCCTTTTCATTGCTTATCTTGCTTGCTTATGTGCTTTTTATGCTTATAGTCTTTCTTTAATGCTTTTATATCTTTCATTTGAGTTTTTATGCAAAACTGCCAAATTTGCCTTGTAAATTGCTTATTGCTATATCACTTATTTAAGTGCTTATTTGTGTATGCTTTTTGATTATTTTTGCTTAACAAACCTTTGTTATCTACTGTTTTTCAAAATCCTTGCTTAAAGCTCTTTAAATCAGTTTTTAAAAGCAGTTTCAAGATTTAAAGGGGTGTTTGGGACAGTGGCTAAAATGGGTCAAAATGGGATTTGCAATGGGTCAGGCCATTTGGTTTACTTTGTTATCAATTTTAAGTAAGTATTAAGCTGTTTTGAAAAGTTTTTAGAGTTAAAAGTTGGATTTTAAAGACTAAAGTGTTGAGGGTTCAAGTCTGTGAAAATGTGCTATCTAGAAACAGCTTATTTCCTAAGCTTTAGATAAAAAGTATTTAGGTATCACTTTTGTGTCTGCTTTGAGTTCAAAATGAAGTGTCAAAAGAGAGTTTAAGAAAGCCTTTGGTCTTATGAGTTTTTGGTCAAATTCTGTCAAGTTACATCAAAAGTGTCAAGTACCCTTTTTCATGATCATCTTTAGGTGAGCTACAGTAGGATTTAGGATTTGATTTTTGGGGAATAAGTAGTTTTTAGGCCATACTTTATCTTTTTGTGCTTATTTCCCATTTTATAGCTTAATTGGTTGCTTATTTTCAAGGCTGCAATTGCCACTTTACCATTTTCATAATCTGTCAAAAGGGGTCCCCTGGTGCTAAAGCCAGTTTTGATTACCCCTTTAAGCCATCATTAAGCTCACCATTTCCTTTCTAAAAAGCAATTTTAGTGAGCTTATAGGGTTTGCTTTAAGCCCCTATAAGCTCAGCCATTGGGTCCCACTTTTAGGACTTAAAAATAAGCCCTAAAAGTACCCCAAGAGCCTTTTTGGCCTGCAGCCCTAAGCCTTTGGCTTAATGGCTTATTCTGCTTATTTGTTTGCTTTAGCTGGTTTATATTTGTTTGTGTTTGCTTATTAGGTATAGGGTAGGCCTTATCTTTGCTTATTTGCCATAGCATTGTGCTTTTTCAACTTGTGTAAGCCTAGCAGACTTAAGATTAAGTCTAGCAGTACTAACTCTCAAGTTAGTACTGCTGAGGGTAATAAGCCAATCTCTGGCTTATTTGGTTTATTAAGTTACTCATTTTTTGTTCCTTGTAGCTCATATTGCTTGTATATTAAGTTATTCCAGCTTATTTGTAATTTGCCTTTGCTTATTTGTTCTTAAAAGCCAAGGAAAATAAGCCATTTTTTTAGCCTTTTTAATTTCTGTCAGTTTTAGG